>PVKM010000497.1:92145-105404 GCA_004027735.1 Carollia perspicillata | reverse complement strand
GGGGCCTTAGGTGTTCACCAGGAGGGGCAACCCAGAGTCTGAGTTGTGATGCTGTATGTGGAAGAGGGGTCTGAGAAGGACAATGGTGCTTTCTCAGCTCTCTGTCATATTTCAGTCCCTTCCACTGCACCCCCCAAACAAACTGGGCCCTTCTGATGCAGATTCCCACGTGGGTGGGCTTGTGTATGTTCTAGGACCCTGTGGGTGTCTCCAGTGAACTCTCCTGTGAGTCTGGGAGTCTCTCCCAGCACCTCAACCCCTGCAAGTGTTTTCAATCGATGTTTTCAGGCTTTATTCCCAAGTTGGGACCCTGGGTTGTGCAGTCTGTCTTACTCCTCAGTTTTGCCTGGTTTATCTGAGCATGAACGTGGGACTGCACTGTCCTCCAGCTGCCTTGTGCGCCTTGCCTGTGACCCCTTTCTACCCAGATGCCCAAATCCAACCTTCCTACCAGTCCTAATGAATATGTCTATTTTAACTCCTTGGTTGTCGGACTTCCTTGCAGTTCAATTTTCTGTCAGTACTGGTTGTTTTCTTATTTCTAAATTGTTGTTGTCCTTATTTTGGTTGTGTGAGGAGGGACAGTGTGTCTACCTATGCCTCCATCTTGGCCAGAAGTCTGTTTCTATACCAGATATTGGAAGTACAAAGCTGACTGAGATATAATCTAGAACCGAAGAAGAGTTTATAAACAAATCCTTACAACACAGTAATGAAGAAATACACAGTGTGTCTGTTGGGGGAAGGAAGGCAAAACTTGACTTTTCCAAAGTAAGATTTGATTAGGTCTTGAAGGGAATAGGGTCTGCCACCTGATTATGCAGTAGTGGGATGTTCTTCCTAGACTGAGGAAACAGTGGATACAGATGTTTGAAAATAAAGCAAGCACATGTGGCTATTTATTTGCAGGAGAGCAAGTGGTTTGGTGTGTTTGGGTATCAGAAAGTTGTTCAAAGTGTTGAAGCAGAGGAATGGAGTGCTGTAGGTTTCTTTTAGATTGATAGTCATGGTGGGCATATAGATGCTAAACTGTAGGTAAGAAGACCTAGTGGGAGCCTACTGCAAAAGTCCAGGTGAGAAATAAGAAATAATGAGAGCCATGGTTAACCATGGTTATTGACTATAATTATTTTTTTAAGATTTTATTTATTTATTCTTAGACAGAGGGGAAGGAAAGGAGAAAGAGAGGGAGAGAGACATCAATGTGTGGTTGCCTGTCATGTGCCCTCCACTGGGGTGCTGGCCTACAACCTAGGCATGTGCCCTGACTGGGAATCATACCAGGGACCCTTTGGTTTACAGGTCACACTCAATCCACTGAGCTACACCAGCCAGGGCTGACTATAATTATTAAACAAAATATGTATTCCAGGAAGAAATGATTTATAAAGGTATTGTATTTATCAAGATGTATATGCATATGCTGAGTTTGAATGACTGAAGAAATTACTTCACCCTTTATTGAGGTTCGAGCAGATATATCTGGTAGACAGTTGGAAATAGGCACTTGGGACTCAGAAAATAGAAAAGAAGTATAGATTTGAAAAGAACTGGAACATAAGTTGTAGTTAAAGCTATGAAAACAGATGACCCTCCAGGGCAGGGTGTAGAGTAGCTTCTGTACATTTGGAGCATATCTAGAGCACTGAAAGAGTGTTTATTGAGTGGATGAGGGAATGGATGAATGTGTACCATTCTCTTCTGGAATGGGCTTCTCCTTGGAATCTATGATTCCACATTCCCTTGGTTTTACTTATTCATCTGTTTCTTGTCATATTTTCCTCTTTACCTATTTGTTCTCTTCACATGGTGGTCCCCATCTGTCTAACTACAAGGATAAATATAGCAGAGTCCCTTGGTTCAGAGGCTTCATGATCTAATGGGATATAATTTTTTAATGCTCCAAGAAAAGTTTAGTAAGATGAAGAATAGAGCATGCTCAGCAAAACAGATAGGTATAAAATGAATGAAAATCTTAGACAGAATGGTCTCAATAGAAAATATGTCAGGAGCAGAAATCCAGATTGCTGTGGGTTGGAGAAAGAATAGGTGAGGTAAAAAAGAAGAGAGAGGGAATTGCCTCAAGAAATTTCATTGCAACTGGGTAGAAGGGGGTAAAGCTGTATCCGGAAGGGGATGCAAAGTCCAAAGTTGTTTTGATGGAGAGAGGGGCTGTGGTTGTGGAAAAGGTGAGTGTTCTTTAGACCAAGAGCCCAACAAAGCACAGAAAACATTGTCTTTGATCTCAAGGAGCCATTTACTAAAGAAAACAGACATATAAATTGACCGGGAAGGTAGAGTGTGATTGATACCAGGATCAGCCTGGAATGTGAGAGTTGGAGGATCTGTGAAGCCTTCCTGAAGGTAATGGTGACCCGACGCCTGACCTGAGTTGCAAAGATAAATAGGAGCTTTTCACTCAAAGACCAAGGAGAAGGGGATGCTGGGCAGAGGCAACAGTGGGAACAAAAGCAAAGACATATTATAAAAGTGAGGATTACAGTTATTTGTTTTTTCTGCCCCCCTATGGAATGCATTTTCATTTTATTTGCATTGTCTTCTGAAAAGCACATTTTGTATCTTTTAAAAATTTGCTTTATCAAATCATATTTTTGTGCCCTATGGAAGCTTTGTCTAACCCCAGTCATGATTTTATACTACTTATTTTCTTTTCTTTTTTAGTTTTAGCTCATATATTTAGGATTGTGTTCTATTTAGAGTCAATTTTTGTAAATGGTGTGAAGTAAAAGTTTATTTTTGTATATTTGTTTATGCAAAAAGTTTATTTTGAATATTTGATTCAACTATTCAAAATAAATTTACAGCATAATTTGCTCTTAAAAACTATCATTTTCACATTGAATTATGTCGGTACTTCGTGGAAAATCAATTAGCCATGTGTCAATAGGTATATTTCCAGACTTCCACTTTGTTCAGTCCATCTACATGTCTATAAGACTAATATCATGTGACCTTCATTTTTTTTTCAAACTTTACAGTAAGTTTTAAAATCAAGTAGTATAAATCTTCCAACTTGATTTTTTTTCAAAATTGTTTTGGTCCTTTGCATTTCCATAAAAAATTAAAATGAACATATTATTTTCTAGGAAAACAAACTAGGATTTTTACTGAAATTTCCTGTAGATTGTTTTAGGCAGAATAGTATGCTAATTGCATTAAGGACATCATACTATGAGCATGACAGAGATTTATCATTATTTAGATCGGCTTTAATTTTCTCAGTATTGTTTTGCAACTTTTAGTGTGAAATTTATGCCTAAGTACTTGCTACTTTTGAAGCTATTATAGATAGACACTTTTTAATTTCTAATTGTGATTAGTGTATAGAACTATAATTATTTTTATATATTGACTTTGTATTCTACAATCTTGATAAAATAACTTATTAGTTTTAGTAGCTTTTTTTTTGTAGCTTCTAATACAGTACTTACACCTGGAATATAAAAAGAACTAATACAACTCAATAATGAGTGGACAAACAATTCCATTTTATGAAGACAAAATTTCTTAGTAAATTCTTCATCAAAGGAAATATACTAATGAGAAACATATGCAAAGCTGCTCACCATCATTAGTCATTAGAAAAATGTAAATTTGCAAAATATGATTATATACCCAAGGGAGAGGCTAAATTTAGAAAGTCTCATAATGCCAAGTGTTGGCAAGGATTTTAAGCAATCAAAACTCTCATGCATTCCTGGTCAAAATGAAAAAGGTTAGACATTTATATAATCAGTTTGACAGTTTCTTATGAATGTAAACATACTTTTGCCATAAAATCTGGCATTCACATTCCTAGATATTTATGCAAAGGAAATGAAAATATATGCTCATATAAGTACTTGTATTGGGGTTTTCACAGAAGCTTTATTAGTAGTTAAAACTGGAAGAGATTCACATGCTTATCAATTAGCAAATAGATAAAAAAATATTGTGTTATATTCATTATGGAATAGTACTCAGCACTAAAAGCACAACCTACTAACAGACATCACAATGTGTATGCATTTCAAACACATTATGCTAAGGGGAAAAAATCAGACATAAAAGGTCACATACTGAAATATTCCAAAGGACATTTTGGGAAAAAAAAACAAAACACAAAACTAGAGTGACAAAAATCAGGTCAGGGGTTTCTGGGGGTTGGGGGTTGGAGAGAGGACTGCCTGCAAATGGGCCTAAGGGAACCTTTTGAACAGATAGAGCCTTCTGTATGTGACTGTGGTAGGAGTTCACACTTACATGTGTTGCTCAAAACTCTTTAAATTGTCCACCTAAAATTAGTGCATTTTTTGTAGATAAATTATTTCTTGATGGATTTGCTTCAGAAGAAATCATAGGGTATTTAAGTTACTACAAGTACAGGTCCATAATCCCTTATGTGAGACCCTACAGGGCAAATGTGCTTGAAAGGAACAATTTCCGAATTTCTGAAAGCTTATACCATATATTACATACAGGGGAAGGCAAAAGTAAGTGCCCTGTGCCACTGTGACATTCTTTTGAGTTAATAAAGCTATTGTAATAATCATTACCTGTATTTCTTTTTCCATGCAAACAACTGCACACCTACTTTTGCTCACACCCGAACATTCCCCTGATGCAGGATTTGAAAAAGCACCCCATAATCAAAAACAGTATGTTTCTGCAGCAAAATCTGTGAATATTCAGAGTAGGATCAATAAATTCTATAAAAAGCTGTTCGTCAGTTTATATCAGATGTTGCCTCTAGAGATTTCTACCAAATGTGTCAGGAAAAAAGTACATTTTCAGAGCTAAAGAATCTCAGGATTGAGATTAAGGGGCTGTGGTCCTATCCAAGCAGTTTGGCATTTTCTATCATTTAAAATGCAGGGATTGGGGCTGAGGGGAGGGAGATTGTAAGGACAGCAAAACAGGAAGCTGGAGAGGTCACACATGCAGCTTAATATTCTTCTGAATTTATGTATACACCACATGAGTACTAAAATGGCAAATTAACAAAATTGCTGAAAAAGGAATATCTGCTCTCTCCTTTAGTAATGAACTCTAGCAATAGCTTATGAAATCCTCATTGTGATGGAGTAAGGATTAAAATTAAAGAGTACATAAAAACTCCATTGTCCATATAGTATTATAATACAAATATGTCAAAGTCAGGTCCTATTTAAGGTCCTTTGAGATTCCCCAACCTCTTCCAGATAATTGCCCTTAGTTAGACAATTTCGGTGATTGAACTCCCTCTCCTTGTCTCCCATCACTGCTCCTATCCCCTCCAAATTCCCCCGAGGCCTGACTAGGCACCCTAATACATGATTATGTATTAGAAAATACATAATTGCTTGTTTTGGTTGTTCTGAAATTTTTATCTTGAAAGTCTCTTTGACTTTGTTCATGTTCTTCTGTTTGTTTAAAATGCTATTTTCTCTGCTTACTCTCTGACTAATGTCTATTTTAGAGGCTAAAAATGCCATGGAGGCCACACAGAAAACGTCAATTTATCAGCCCCTAGTAGCCAAGGGAACAAGGGGGTAGGAGCAACGAGAACTAACATACATTGTTACTTAGGGCACCTAACACAGAAAAGGCCCTTAGCAATCGTTTCCTTAATTAAGAGTGATATTCCACAATTATATAATACAGATGAGGCAACAGAGAGAACATAATACTATTGCAACTCTTCTCCAACCTGTCTTAATGAAGCGGAAGTGTTTATACATTATGACATCTTGAATCTTTACTAGTAGCTTCCTAAACTAACTCTTTCTGAGAGCAAGGAAAAGGTATGCTAAGTTAAGTTATCCTCTTGCAAAGAGCATTTTTAAAGAAATTGAGATATAGGGGCATCGGCCCAATTTAAAGAGATTCTGTCCCCTCCCTCTAGGAGCTTATAATCATCATCAAACATGTTAATACAACAGACTTATTAGGCCACCCTTTGGAACAAAATGGAAACATTAAAGCAATACATAGATAGATAGGTAATTGCATTAAGTAAAGGTCAAGCATAAGTGGATTTACAGTAGAAGGAAGCAGTGCGTACCTAATCAGGGCGGAGAGCAGGAACTACATGTGGCAACTGGGCAGGGTGAGGGCGAAGAGTCACTTACTAATCACTGCTGGGAGATTTCGTGGGAGAAGTGGGAATTCACTACAACTGTCAGCCTGAGTGAGAGCTGAAGAGTCTCTCCATCTTAAAAAATGTGTGATTTTTGAATTAGCGACATGAAGGCTACACATTAAAATATACCACAGTAAAGCAGGAGGATGCCTGTTCTTTCGTCTCTGGCTCTGAGATCATCCTAAAAGGCCATCTCCATCATGTGAGAGCATCCTTTAAGAAAAAAAAATCTAACATTAGATTATTAAATATTTCAATTCCCAGGTTATATCATTTCTTAACATTTTTCCTGCAACATCAGATGTTTGCTATTTTTCTTTGTAACCAAATCCCTTGAAAAATGCTCAGGAACAAAATTTAATGTTTAAAAAAATGCTTAGATTTCAAAGAAACATCTTGGTCCATTGTCTGGGTGAACTTCCCTTTATGCTATCTAAAATGTGTGAGCACAGAAACCCTTTAGATAATTAGAGCTAAGTTCAACCCCCCGGCCACTGGTCTGTTATATATAAAGAAGGTGTATTTCAAGAACAGGAGGAGTGTCAGTGGGTGCACAGGTAACTCTACAAACTTTCATTGGGGGCAGAGATTTTAAATTTAGTTCTATGTAGAGCCCATGCTTTCCTTTGGCACTCCATTAAAGATCAGTGCGGAAAATGCTTTCTGCGTGTGACTAAATCTCAGTGCTCTGGTGTTACATCCATTTCTTCATGTCCTGTCTTCGGTGGAGGTGCTCTCTCCTTGTTTAGGAAAGAACTCTTGAGACCCGCGATTTGAAGATATTACATTGCTTCTCTGTATTGCCCTCTCTAGACAAGTCCTTTAATCTTTCTTAAAGGTCTTATTTTCCAATCCTTTAATCATCTCTGTGGTAAAAAACAAAGTTCCCATCCCTCTTTGTCTCTCTCTGGACATAGGCACTGACTAGTATAAGTCCTATGAGTTATATTTCTATCTTTTCCACTCAAGTGCTATCTTTCCTGTTTAAATTGAAGTGTTGCTGTTGACTCGCCATATCTTCTTTGAAAAACAATAACAAAACATAGCTATGAACACAGTTCAAAATAAAACACAGAGTGCACAAGTGAACCAGAATTATCTTTTCTTTATTACTCTAGTTCCCTTTGGGGCCCCATTTCTCGGGAAATATCAGCCTTGATTATCCCTTTTCACCAAAAAATAGCATTTACTAAGGCAGGAATATTAACTCCGTAAGCAAAATGACTGGTCTTTTCATCTCAGCAATTCCGTACCTACTCACCTTCCAATTGACTTTTTTTTTCCAATTGACTTTTTATAAATATTAGTTTGCATTAAAAAATCCATTTAATTGCATTGGAAAAAAACACTTCACCGCTATACTCCAAGCCAATACCATGTTGCAGCTGCTCCTATTTAAGGGATAATTGTGCCTCACTCTTCTACAAGGAACTAATTCTGATTTTGAAAGGATTTGTCCTCACAGTTTATCCTGATGAGAGAGGACTGGATTATTGCCATGTAAAATAACTGAATAGTCCTATTATAGCTATTATGCCACAAATGTTGGATATTGTTGAAGATCAAAGTACTGTACCACACTCCATGGTGAGATGAACAGGCATGGCACACTTCTCATATTATGTAAAAAATACTGCATTTTATGAGTCATTTAGTAGCATGTGAGGTATCTGTGGACCCTATATCATTTCCTTCAAGCTTTCCTCATCATTCTGAAATCCTTTATTTTCCGGTTGAGAGAGCTACACTCTAGTCATTTCTCACCAGTCTCCCCAGGAAATAAACTTGAGTGCTCTGTGCTCTCCCATTGCATCATGTTACGTATTGCATATCATTCTATTTTCCATTTAAAGAACTGTAGAAAAATATTGCATAACTCTGGACAACAGTAAATTCTAACTGGTAAGTTGAAGTAAAAGCTAAACATTTCTCATCAAAACCATTAATGATGTTTTTTGAACCTTTAGAATATGAAGGACTCAGTGTTGGTTCAGCTCTAAGAAAACAAACATAGTTATATATTTTAAAATATTTTATTTATTTATTTTTAGACAGAGGAGAAGGGAGGAAGAAAGACAGGGACAGAAACATCAATGTGTGGTTGCCTCTCGATTGCCCTCTACTGGGGACCTGGCCCATAACCCAGGCATGTGCCCTGACTGGGAATCGAACCAGTGACCTGTTGGTTCGCAGGCCAGTGCTCAATCCACTGAGCCACACCAGCCAGGGCCAAACATAGCTATTTCACCCTATGATCATTCAGGAAAGCAAACCTGTAAACACATGAATAACAAGATGCATTGTGATATAGGATGGCCCATATGAAGTGTCAAATGAATGGAATTTAAAAAAAAATTAGGCTTTATTCTCAGGAGATATTAAGGCATCAGCTATTACTAGAAAGCTCATATTCAAGAAGAGGCCATCGAATGACTGGATATTAATTTAATTATAAAATACAGCATGTTTTGACTTCAGTTTTAATTTTAGCATTTCAAAATAAATCCCTCTATCAGATGTACAATCCCATAGTCAGTATGTACAGGACTTCTTTCCTTCAAGAAAAACTACCTCAAAAATCTAACCAAAACTGTCCCTAAAGAAGTGCCTTTCTTTTTGGTAAATAATTTTTATAAGATTCTCATAAATCATGGTAGGATTAAATGTCTAGGGGATATTTCCCCTGAAGTAACACATTCTATAGGTAACTTGGAGGCATAACTATAAGATTTAGGACTTACTACATAGTACAAAGAGTCAATAAACATAAAATGTGGTCAATGAAAACAATTGCAAATTTGAAAACACAACAATTATGAAACTATAATTAAAATGAAGACAAGTAACGTTGAGGGAACAAAATCAAATGCTAAGTGTGGTTTGTAATTACTGGTTAGGGTTTCCAATGTAATTTGTAAAACTAAATGAGACAGTAAAATTAGATGTAAAAAAATTAGGAGCAGGTCAAGGACATAGACATTTCATGAATTATTACATCAATACTAGTAAACAAATGTTTTGTTCAAGGACACACACTTTCTGCTAATTAGAGTTTATAAAGTTCCTAGTCAGATGACCAAATTCTAATCTGGACCTGTAGAACACTTCAACTATGTTTAGTCAGAGTAACTGGGTAGATTGCCACATTGAATCTGTAACCCGGCAAGTGACAGGGTCCTGGGAGTTGCGACCCTCGATACCCCCTTGGGAAAGCCAACACAAAATATCTATCCAGCCAGTAAATTGTATTTACTAAAATTTCCTGCTCTTAGTATTCCATTTGTGCCCGTCTTATCTTTCCTTTTAGACCTGTGTTTTGTAATCTTTCCTGAAAGTTAAAACCACTGGAGAGCTTTGAGAATTCCCTGTGCACAGACCCTAACTCTAAATGAATTAAATCAGAACCTTTGGGGGTAGAGCACAGGAATGAGTATGTTCCAAAGCTTCTATGGTGACTCCACTGACCAGACAAGGTTGGGAATACTGCTGTGGAAGACTATAGACACATCTAAAGCAGAAACTGTTTTAATCTGTCTTTATATGTCAACATATACATAACACATAGCATAGTGTTTTGCTCTCCTCATCTGTCTTTGTTAAAATAATGTACAAACAAATGAATGGGTGGACAAATAAGTGAGCAAACTTAGCCATGATACAGAGCTGAATGTCCTAGAAATTGACAAGAAACTACTATTTTATCTTCCAAGTCAGTAAGATTTAGTCAGAGGTTTAGCTAATTAACTTTCCCCAAGTTTTTCTTGGTAGTACACCCATTCAGTACATGATAGGCCTTGAGTGGAGTATTACAATGAAAGTGTATTTTTCAGGTTACATGGAGATGGCCTTTGTGTTCTACTCTCTATGAATGACTGCACTGAAAGTTGTTTTTTGTTTTTGTTTTTGTTTTTGATTAACGCTCAGATTTCCATCTGGGTTGGGAAAATCTGAGTCCACCTTTGTTTTTCACACAGCTAGCACACTCACAAAACTTCTGACACCACATATGTGAGGGTTTTCTCCACATCAATCAGTTCTGTGACACCAGCTGGATGTCCTACACTTTAACTCAATTTTGACACTATTTCCATGGAAAGAGTATCAGCTGCACAAGACTGCCTGCCCGCTTCAGACACCAATCCCAAGTCTAGGTTGTTAGCTATGCTTCTGACCTATTGGCTATAAATCAGTTTCCCAACACCCACTCCTTGGGTCTGATTAATTTGTTAGTGCAGTTCACAGAATTCAGGAAAAGAGTTTACATACTGTTTATTAATTTTTTTAATAAAAGGACATGATACAGGTTACAGATGAGCATCCAGATAAAAGATGCTTAGGGCAAGATGTATAGGTCTAAGGGGCCACTGAGCTTCTATACCCTCTCCAGGACCACCATTATTCCAGCACCTCCATGTGTTCACCAGCCGGGAAGCTCTCCGCCCCTGGTACTTTTGGGACTTTTATGGACACTTCATTACACAGGCATGATAGGTCATCAACTCCATTTTCATCTCTACCCTGAATTGACCTTCGTGGTCTACTCTCCGAGTATGAGTGATTAGATTTAAGAGCTTTTCAAATCAACAACTACATTGCTACCCATCATAGCATTCCGTGCACAAACATATCACTTTGACTCTATGCACCGCATGTGGAAGAAACCAGGCCCTTGATTAACTAGAGGGACACACCGGTCCCATGCATTTGAGTTTTCCTTAAGACAGAGAAAAGTGGAAGGTTTTGGAACAAAGTAGAGAAGTCATTATCTTCCCCCAGGTGTCAAGATGTTGATAATGATATTGCCCCCCCCCCCCCCCCCCCCCGCTCCAACCACTTCATCTTCCTGATGTTCATAGGACCAGGGGGTGGGCAGGGCAGGGTAGAGCAATGGGAGAAAAATGGGGACAACTGTAATAGAATAACAATAAAAAATTTTTTAAAGCAATGATAGATTCTGAGGGAGTTTTTTAAAATTGAATTTTGAAATGATGTACTATATAGGTAATAAATGCTGGATGGAAGACAAAAATTTAATCTTAAAGGTATTTAATTTTACCCTAAAAAGGTTTTTTTTTAAATTGTGGAAAGAAATACATGTAGGCACATTTTAGCATTTAGAATTAAAATCTTTAACACTGAAATTACAAACCAGAAAACTTCATTTAAATTTTATTTTAAAGAACTTTATTAAGGGGAAAAGCATAATTTCTATTTCTTACTTTCATTCTGTGCCTTGAAGAAGCTGTAAATATGGGAGTTTCTTCTGCACCCAGGGGAGAGGAATTCTTTTTCCTAATTGTTTTCTCTTGCTGCACCAATTTTCACTTTGTCAGTCTTGAGATGGAGGGAAAGCTGGATTTTTGCTATTTATAAAAATGATGAAGGGAGGAAAGAAAATCCTGGCTTAAGAGACAAATGATGTAAGGAGTAGAAAGCAATGCTTAACAAAAGGTACCACAGGAGCCATGTATAGATGTCCAACCATGTTAATTTGATCATTTCTTACACTGTCCTGGATTTGCTTCCAGATCTGCTTGCTTGTGACTGATGCTCTCAAATGCAGAGGAAGCAATATCGCTGTGGGAAAGTTGCAGAGCAGCTGGTAATCAATGTGCACTAGAAGGTTGTGCGGGGTGGCAAAATGTTATTAGGGTCCTCCTGGTGCCAGAAGCAACTGGAATAGATGAAGTATTTCCGGTCTCTTTTGTAGGGCCTTAGGCCCCAGTGTGTGGGGCTGCTTCCTCCTGAGAAGGTAAATATTACACACTCCTGCTTGGACTTTCCAACAAGGACAGAACCCCAGCGATAAATCTGTTGGACAGCGGCCAAGGTACGCCAAACTTTTCCAACCACCTGGAGGCACGGAGTTGTAAATTTCCGGGTTTAAGAGGTAAGGTGGGAAAACATGATTGGTGATTTCCTCATCCTACTTACCAACCAGAGAAATGGGGAGGCTGAGTCAAGGTCATCCGTGCACCTCTAAGAGCATTCCTGGGCTTCCCACTATTAAAAGACAAGATCCCCATAATGGGCAACCAGCAATCCCCCGTGTTTCCCTTCTAGCCTTATCGTGTGTGCTGATAATTGTTCACGCATTTATCCTTTGAGTCCTTAAGGCAACCTTAGCTCTCGCAACACTCCAATCGGGCACATGTCACTGGGAGGTGAGGGCTGGAGGCAGGAGTGAGCAACAGAAGGGGGTACGACTTATACAGACCATCCACAACAAGTCCAACCGGTTCACTGGGACAGCAGTCCACTCAGCGCCCGGAGGGTTCGCTCTCTCTGCGGGCTCCTGGTCCCCAAGAACAGCGCTGCGAGGGATAGTCAGTCACCTTCCCAGGAACTGGGAGTAGGAATGGGGACGCGGAGACTGGGTAGGGAAAGCTGCGGACCGGGTGCTAGGGGACACAGAAAAGGAAGTGGGACGTCTGTGCAGGGCGCGGTGGGAGCGGGGTGGGGCCGGGGCGGGCCCGGGGGCGGGGCTGCGGGGCAGGGTGAGTCACAGCGCCCCCTTGCTGCGCGCTCCCCGTGGTGCCCCCGGCCGCCGCTGGCTCGGGCTCGCCAACCCCTTTGTGTAACACGCACAGCCTGGAGTGGCGTGGCTCGGGCACAGCAGAGGTTCCCTGGGGTCCCGCTGCCTCACCCCGGGCCCGAACGCACTTCCCTCCTGCTTCACCGCTCCTCCCTCCTCCAGGTCCCGGCCCAAGCTGCAGCCTTTGGGCCTCAAGCAGTCCACGTCCTGCGGTGCGCCCTAACCAGCACGGCCCGAGGCGCTCACCACCCCTCACGCCTCGTCCCCCTCTTATTTCTCCTCGCCATCCCAGGCCTCCAAGGTGGCAAACATAAACTAAAAGCAGATCAACTCAGAGACTCCAATAAAACGCCCAGTACCTAGAGCCCGAGCGCGAGCCCGTGAGCCCGGCGGCTAGGGGCGCGGGAGGCGGGGATGGGGGGGCGGGCGGGGGGACAATGAGCGCATGAAGTTACCTGCCCGGCGGCAGCGGCGGTGGCGGCGGCAGGGCCGGGAGGCGGCGGCGGAGCTGGCTGCGCTCTCGGCGCTGACGGGTGCGCGCCGCGGCTTGGGGGAGAGTTGAGCGCTTTTCCCCCCTCTTTTTTCTTTCTTTTTTTTTTTTTT
>PVKM010000497.1:0-92045 GCA_004027735.1 Carollia perspicillata | reverse complement strand
ACAAGGTGAACGCTCTGCTTTTGTTTCCACCGTGTTCTCGCTGCTTGATCCCGGGAGGGGGGCGGCGGCGGCCGGGCCAGCTCTGCGGCCCGGCTGGTCGGCGGAGGCCAGTCCCGAGAGCGCTCGGCTTCCAACCCATTGCAACCCTGCGTGCGCTTTGGTAGTAAATATTGTGGAGCGGCTCCGGGGGTTTGTCAAACACCGCGATTGTGCGGAAAGTGACACGATTTGCTCGGATTCTTTCCTTCCTGCTGTTCGCGACTAAGGATCCCTGCCTAGGTTTGCCGGGGGGCGTTTAAAAAAAATTAGAAGAAAACCACGGTATACTTTGGGGGTGTGTCTGGTGTCCGGGAACCAAGGCAGAGGCTGAGAGAATTCAGTTTATTTTCCAGTTTCCCTTCTCCTTACCTCCCTCCCTCTCACGGGCAGCGGGGGCTCGTGGCACCGCTTCCCTGCTCGGGATTAGTTGCCAGGGGAGCAGCCGGGAGTCGGGGTGCCGGAACCCGGGAGACGCCTCTGCCCCCCGCGGGGAAAATTGCTCCACAACTCTTTTGTTTTCGAAAACCCGTTCTGGTGGTCCAGCCCGGTGTTCGGACTCCGGTCTGCGGGCCGGGACGCAGCAGGGGAGCCGGGTCTCGGGGCGGGGTGGGGGTGGGGGGGTACAGCTCCCGTTTGGTTGGGGGCCTGAACGCAGAAATTGCAAGTTTGTTCCGAGCCAGACTAGCGCTTCAAGTTCACGTGCAAAGCTCCAGCACTCGGCACGGGGCTGGAGCAGGGTTCCAGGCTGGGCTGCACCCTCAGCCCCTTGACCCCAGACGCCAAGGCCGCTGGGCACCGGACGAGGCTGACCCAACTGGTGGCCCGGGGTGGGGGTGCCCGCTGAAGCTACTGCGGAGCTCCACTTGTCCCAAGGATAGAGTAGTCAGGGGTGCTTCTGGAGGGGGTTATCTCGGGGCTTCTCGAACTTTCATCCCCGAAAGAGAGGATGCGTGGGGGTCGGTCTCCTTAGCGCAGCGTCGGGCCATCCCTGCCTTGAGCTTGTTGGACGTGTCTAAGCTGTCCCACCGGGCGGACGTGGGCGAGAAGAACTGAGTTCTCTGAAAGGCCGGGCAAGCGGTTTAGATGCCCAGCTCCTGCTTTGGTGGTAAACCTGCCTGATACTCAAAGCCCCTGCCAGCAATTCCCTGTTGGCCCCTCAGTGAATTCCACTGGATAAATCGTTGGGACTCCCTAACATTTGCCCGGTGGCAAATTATCATCAAACAGATTTTTTTTTTAACGTGATACAGAACAGAGGCTGCATCCTCAGTTCCCGGGCCCCACCACCACGCAACCGACTTGTAGCCCCGAGTCTTGGTCAGTCGGGACACGCGCGCGCGCGCGCGCAAACACGCACACACACAGCTGTGAGTTAAGTGAACCACAGATATCACCCCGTGGAGCTCCTAAATGCTGTGTACACTGCGAGTCCCAATAACAGGGATGAGCTGTGTACCGACAGTGTTTCAGCAAGTTTGAAACAAGGGAAATCTAGTCTCAGGAAAGTCAGAATGGCTTTTCATCACATAGGGAGCCCTTTAGCTCCAGGCACGTTGGAAGGCAAGGGTAACTTTGGCAAGAGAAGTTTGTGTGCTGAAGTTTCATAATTAGTTGGTAACACGGTTCTTTTATTCTAAAATCAGTTTTGCCTTTATAAGTCAGCATTTGGGGCTTGAGACGTTTTAAATTGCTTATGGCACTATTACTATAGTAAAAATAATACTAAAGTAGCTGTCCTATCTTGGATAATGAAGATGTATTGCACAGTAGTAACCAAACCAAAAGGTCAGAAACATTTTGGCAATGAAACTGGACACATCTTATTAAATTTATCGGTGATTTTAGGCTCCAAAAAGAGAGTAATGACTTGGATACAAGTTTCCGTTGTAATTCTTGAGATAGTAGGGTCAAATTTAATTTTAAAACTAAATGCTTTGGAAAATCAAGAATTACTTCAATATATTAAATCATTTCCTAATTAAGTGCTTCAAATAATTTTAGTGAGTTGTGCTGTGAATTGAATAAATTAATTTAGAAAGTCTTCAGAAATTCTTTACCAGCTCACTGAAGTTCCTTTTAAGTCACTCGGTGTACAAGGAGCAAACTGTTCTTTTTAAATGCAAATTAGCCACCCTTTCTATAGACTAGTTGCAAGTCTTCTATTTAACTTATCCAGGGAATGATGGATTTTTAAAGATGCAAAGTCATACGATGTACTTGTCATAGTCGGAAGAGACTTCATGGAAATGTTCTTTGCAGGATATTTTTTCCTGCCCTTCTCTGTGTAGCAGTACTGAGCCAGATTATATTGAATGTCCAGAATAGGTTTTCTAGGCCCCAGAAAGCCCAGGTGCTAGTGTTTCCTGCTCCAACATGATTACCACTGGTACAAAATTTCTATCCAGCTCCACATTTTTAATTGCTTCAGATGTAGTCAGCTAGCTTCATTTGTGCAATGACTCCGTGGATTTGCAGGGATCTGAGGGATGGGCAGAAGTTTGGATGAGATGAACTAAGAAATCTGTCTCTACGTTTAGGAAAAACAAGTTGCAACAGACTTCCTTAAAATAGACAAGCCTGTAATGTAAACCTTGTCTCTTTCAGATGTGCAATGAATACGTAGCTCATTACAAGAAACAGTCACTTTGTCAGGTTATTTGTTTTTAATAGGGTGATAAGATCATAAATTACTAATTATCTTTATTTTAAATCTGTCAACACTTAAAGTTGGTACCTAAATCCCAGCGAACTAGTATCTCTCTGTGCTTCCATATGATGCAGTTGTAGCTAAAGTTTCTCCAGTACCATTTTTCCAATGTCAGAACAGTCCCTAACAGAGAAAATGAATATCCTCTTCCTGAAGCTTTTCTAAACTCACTTGTGATGGTTTTACTCTGCTAACACTTTCTAGCACTGCTGCTCTATAGATTGTCAAAATACCACTTATATTTTTCAGTTAATGAACTCTGTAGGAGGAATTTTGTGGAAACAGTTTAACTAGTATTGCACATTACGGTGCAAAACTGACCTCCATTTTCACATAGCCCATTGCAGGAGAAAAGTGAGAACAATGTGAATGATGTTAGTTATGGCAACTGTGTGAGGAATCTCTTATACAAACAGCCAGAACGGATGGCATGTTGCTGTATATAGGTCAGCCTTTGAAATGCAGTGCAGCTCATTGACTGGACAGAAGCATGTAGGCTGGAAGTCACAGTCTTCACCTCTTACAACTTAAAGCATGTTAATATCACACATTGAGAAGTGGGTACCACAGTGGTGTTTCATCTGATTAAGACCATTTTAAGTAACATTGTATCCCTTAATTGAACTGAATGTTACAAAAAGAAACTGTATTATAGGAGCTCACAATGGGAGTTTAGTAGTGAAATACAGCCCCATTTTTTGTTCTAGTTGAGGATGTCAGAGCATCAGTTTAAATATATACCTACCGAGTAATAACAGTTCCTTTCAGTTTCTTAGTGCAATGTCATTTCTGAAGATTGTTTTCACTGATTTTATGCTAAATTGGGACAAAGAAATGGCACTTTTTCATTTTTACAATGATGCAATGTGTTCAGTTATTGCTCAGTATCTGCCCACATAAGGGGTAGTAATACAATTATGTTATGACATGGCTAATGACAGGGATGCTGACCTCTGCCAGCGGTGGGAGAGGAAATAATGGTCTTTACTGTTCTCAGTGGTTGCTTTTGTAGAATCAGGTCCTGAGTCTTTCTTTGGTTGATTTAGACACAGGGAGGTCCAAAACACAAGCCCACGCTTAAGACTAGCTATATATAAAGAATAATGGGCATTTGGTATGTTGGGCTCTCGTCGTGCAATGAGGAGGGACTGTGTATAATCTTTTCATATAAACATTGGAGGAAGGGCTTATTTGTGATGAACTCTGCATTAAAATGTCAGGGCTAACATTAGACATCTGATAACTTTTTAGAAAAACAAGATTCATTACCTTCTCTGCAAAATCTCCTTTGAGCTTATTTTTCCATTTAGAGTATTATGTAACGTACTTTCACATGGCAAAACTCATCATATGTAAAATACAGGGTTTACAGGCACATTAGGATGGAGTCATTATTTCTAGTTTAATTAGTAAATGTAAGAAAATGGACAAGAGTGGGAGGAGGAGGAGGAGGAGGAAGGGGAGGGTTATAAGCAATTTAGTGCATCATGCTTGATTAATTTCCTATCCACCTGCATAACTTCTAGGGCTTTAAGAAATTCATAGTTGATACTTTGGACATCATTAGTATAATTAAAACTCCCTTGGGAGTTCTATTAGCTGGCATCTTTCATAAGTTTTCAGGTCTTTAAGTATGTTTTAAGTGAATTTATAGGCAACAAAGAGCATACACTGAGCAATCGTATGGCTCTGACCACTGAATCAGATATCACACAAAAACCCCAAATGTAGCTATCTTGACTTTGTGGTATATGTTAGTATCAGAAATTTCAATTTTAAATAATTATGCAAAAATGAGAATTATGAGCTTTGGGGAGATCTAATGTTATTTAACACGGTTTCATATTCTTCCAGTTTATTATATGTTTTAAAAGTTACTGAATGGTAATATTAAGGAGCATATTGATATTTTGCTTAGCTAGAAAAACTAAACTGATATTTAAATATTATTTAGTTGACTGCTTAGTCTAGAATTTTTTAAATGATGTGATTGCAAAGGACTTAAGAGCAGAGGAAAGAAGTAAGGCACTTGAAACTAGAAGAAGAAGGGACAGTTCCAAGTTTAACAATTCCTATTTGGGAACCAAAACTAGGTATCAAATTTTGGTTTTGGTAGGTGGGACTATTTCTTGTCATCATCTATTTGTTTTTTGAAATGGGCTCAATTCAAGAAAGGGATAACTTAGAGAACTGGAGTGGGACATCGTATTTAGCTGTGAAAAAAGATTTTTTTCTAGTGCTTTCCAACATTTGGTTAGGGTACTGGAAAGTTGAAAAGACCCTGGGGATATTTTTCAACTGCTGGTGACCCTTCTTGTCTCCATTGATACCTGCTCTCAGCAGCAGGCGTGTCCTCAGCGCCTCTTGCCTTCTCTCCTTTTCTCCTCCCCAAACGTCCCCGCCCCCTTGTGTTTCTCTTCCACCACCTTCACCTGCACCTGGGAGGTCTGTACTCTCCGCTCTGAACTTCCTCCCTTTCCTCGGGTGGGTCCCTGACTCCCCTTGTGTTTATCTTGGCTGCCATACTCCCTTTTCCGCTCATTGGCTGTTATCATTACTATGTGAACAACCCTATTCTTCCCTCTGTACCTGACTTTACTTTTGGTTAAGACAGTTGGGATCTGCCAGTTCTCAGGCCCATATCCACTCTTCAAAGTCCTGAATTAAGCTATTCTCCTTGTCTCCAGTGCCCCCGTCTGAGTGAGTGATGTAGGGTCATACAGTAACAGACCGAGCAAACAGATATGATGCTGAGGGGAAAAATAACTATGGTGGATGTTTCTACTCTCTTATAATTTGCCCATATTTTATACACAGTGTAGGTAGAGCTTGGAAACAGTTCCTTGAACGTCCCTTCTCAGTGAGAAATCTTTATTTAGACACTAAAATAGTATGGAACTGAGACTGTGATCACCTTACCTTTAGCTGGCATGCAGTAAGTTAGGCAAGCTACAACTACAGGAACCATCAGTAAGGGGTAGCCAGCCTACTTCTGTGTTCTCATCCGAATGTGCAGAAATACCTAAAATGGGAATAGTGGACCTGCAGAACTTATCTAACTGATGAAATTTAGATACTTATTATCCTACATTTTAGCTCTCCGAGTGTGAATTCAAGGGTTCTGAAAGACATAAAGTAGGATATTTATGTTATATCCCAATAAACATGAAATGCAGTTATCATGACTTGATTAAATGCTATCAATTACATTTGCAAATGGCGCTGTTTAAGATGAAACTTGTATTGCATACAGTCAAACCCAAGGATCCAACGTGTGTACCTTGAGGAGAAAACAAGATCGTAATAAACCACACTTACTACATACTGCAGCTGCAGGAATCAGAACTGTATTTCTTGCTTATGAGAAGCTTCCATGTTCTTCTTTGTAGAAGAACTACAGTTCCTGCCTGCAAGAAGCGTCCCATCTGAGTGTTTGAAGGCCACCTTATTTCAGTTGAATTCAAACCAAATTTCAATGTGGGAATATTCACTTTTACTGATTTTAAAGATAATTTCTTTCCTTTCATTTACTTCCACTTTGATGTTATTGATCTGTTTTCACTGGGTCTTTTTCTTTGAAGGTGTACTTTTCGGAGTCAGGCATCCGTGGTCCGTATTGGTTGATAGGACCAGCAGTAGACAGTGAATTGCATTAAATGGACTGCCTACTAGGAAAACTGCAATGCCAAGATGATTCAGCTAACATCTGCCCTAATGAATTTAGCATTTTTTGTTTGTTTTAAGCCATCCATGCCAAGTTTTGTGCTGAAGAGCAATTTCTTATTAAGAACAGTTGAGTTATGAGCTGCTTGGAAATGTGGTTTTTAATGGAAGTGCCAACAGACTGTTAATTATAGCAGTTCTTCCATAATGCCTCGAGACATGGCATTCACGTTAACCTGCGTGAGTTTTTCCTGGTTATAACATGTTTGTCCCTATAGCATTACTCTGAAAATGGGAAGGTCATATTGCTCGGTACTTGGACATTGGTGGTGCAGCAGAAAGGACCAGAGGAAGGATAATGCCAGGAAGAAGCCCCTGCTCTCTCATGACAGGACATACCAATATCTTCCCAGACCTCGTCAAGCAAGTTTGCCTTACTTGGTTAAAAATGTCAAAGTTAACTTTTGAAAACTATCTTTAGATTTCCATTTTACTCATGAAAAATGATCACTGACACATATTTATAATAGTAAAAGGCATGAAAACAATGTCACCGATAATGCTTTTCTGTTTGCCCATTTTTCACTTTGGATTTTTCTATGGTTGTGCTTTAGCCAAGTATTTATTGTTTTTCATTCCAGAATTACGTGTTTTTATGAAACTGTCTTGAAAGGACTCCTAATCAAACTAAGGCTATGGTTGGTTGATAAGAAGCTTTACTAGTGTCCAAGAAACTATAAAGCGTGTTGAGGTACTATGTAGACCTACAATATATACGTATGTGACCTACAGTACTGGCAATGTTGGCTTCTGTATAACATGCCTTTAGATTAAGTCTGTAAAATTCTATCGGGGGCTAACCTAGCCAGAGAAATAGGGTGGTGTGTGTATGTAAGTGTGTGTTTTGATGTGTTTCTCATGGTCTTGGATATATTCCTAGCCATAAATATGTAAGAATTTATCATAAATGGCAGCATCTATCAATGTGTACAAGAATAATAAGGGAAATCATAGTAGGAATTAGCTAGTAGGGATGCCTCATTAGCACTCGCTTTGAGAGGTTTAGCCATGTTTCACAGGCGGAGATGCTTTTCACCATAGTGAGGCTTTAATCGGGCACATTATTACCTAGTAAAGAAGACTAAAGAGCTGAATCTTGCTAAGGAAAACCATAGGCCTTTCTTAAGAAAGGACTTCTTTTTGTTGAAGATTTGAGGTAAAAACTGAGGGCTGTCAGAGCTGTGTTGACTTACTCCCAAGGCAACATAAGTACACCTGTGAAAGGATATGATTCCCTCCCCTTTTTTCTTTAGAAGCCTGGTAAAAGTTCTGACACTAAAACCTTAATCCATCTGTGTCCCAATCCTGCCCACTAGAGAAAATTATTTGTATGTGCATCAAGAAGCCTTATGAGAATTAAGGAGTCGACAGAGGTAGGTTATTTTGAAATTCTGTGGTGAAAGACATTCAAAAATTCAAATGATGGTAGACCTTAGCAAAATACTGTATTCTCAGCTCATTTCTTCTATTTCTGTTACCCCAGTAGAATAAATGTGTTTTCCAAAGTTGTAGGCTAGTGATTCTTTCAGCGAGGGATAACCTTTCTAGAAGGTCAGAGGTGCACTTGGGAAAAGGGGGTGTGTGGCTACTTTCTGTAATCTCCCGCCCTCAGATATCCATAGTCGCCCCCCTCAGGGGGCCTCTTTTTCTCTCTCTGTGTTGAGAGCCAATGCACCTAATGAGAGATGCTGCTGGTGGGAGCTGTTGCCTGTTTTGCCCTGGAAGAAGATACCATAAAAGTTGAAAATAAGTGCTGCAGAGGGAAATGCCCTCTTGTAGTTCCTGACCTCAGGGAAGCAAACTTGCCCCTCGGTGCCTTCCTCTGACACATGGGTCAGAGATGTGAAATACAACGTGTAAGATTAATTAACAAATGAACCAACTGGGTCTGGAAGATAGTCCAATTACCCTGAAAGCATATCTGTGTACCACCTGACTTCCTTAAGTCTTTTAACTCAATTAAGTGGCTAATTTTAAAAACTGATGGGTAAAGTGTAATATGCATTGGCATCTCTATACCATTGTAAAACCCAGGTCTTTTTCTCTGCCAATATTCCTGAGCCTAAAAAATGCCAGTAACAATTGTATAAAGGGAAATGTTAATAATAAAGAGGCAGGATAACCTTTCAACAAAAAAGTATATTTTATTGTTTGACAGATGCAGTCATGAACATTAATCATAGAAACCTGCAGATCGTAGAAGCTTAATATCAAAGCTAATGATTTATTTTATGTTAATGACTTTCTGCCAGGGCATAAAAGACTCTTCATAATGGACTCTCTGTGCTGTGTTCAGTTACTAAGGCTAATGGGATAATCTTTTCTCTCCCCAAATTAAGCTTTTTTTGAAAATAAATTATGCTGTTATTTTTCAAGGTAACTCTCAAAAATTTACTGCAAAACTAATCTTTTAAGAACCGCTTAGGAAATAGAGTGGAAGAAAAATTCCAAAGCAGCTTTTCTAGTTCATGAACAGTTTTATTTAATTAGAAAAAATTTGCATGTATGCTAATATCCCTGAACTTGTAATGCCAAACAGTTTTAAAGTCAGCCTTCAGTGATACAGTCTGCCTTTAAAACTCAGCTCCTGTGAGGACAACCCACCACGGAACATGTTTTAGTCGATTCCCAGACAGTAATGAGCTGAGTGGTAGTAAAACACTGGGTTGTTCACTGGGAAGTTTTAAAAATTGTGTTTACAATTAGTTATAACCAACATTATATTTCAATAAGAGATAATTTGCCTACTAAAGTTCACATAATGTGCTAATCTCATCTAATGGTTAATAAAGACCTCCTCCCTCACTCCCTGGATGGCTATAAAAGGCTTTTATACTGGGTTGGGCAAAAGTAGGTTTACAGTTTTTCTAGTTATTCACAGGGAAAATAATACAGGAATGAATAAATAATAATGCAAGAATACACTGTGTTTTGCCTACTCACCACTGTGAACCTGCTTTTGCCCCGCCCTGTGATTGTGGCAGTGGTTCAGGTGCAGCTGCTGTGTGTTCATCACGCATCATTGTCCCGCTAATAAGCACACCGAAGGTCAGCGCCCCTCAGAACCTGCACCACCTAGGCTCTTTCCAAAATATTTAGTGACACGTTCAAAGCATACCTGTTCATCTCCCTGAGCCTCACAGTCAGTTAATGCCCCTCCAAGCTGCTTGTGTGATAAAGATTTTGTTACCCAAGCCAGGTCATAGAGGAGATGAATGTATATTCAGACTAATTTTCTCCCATGCACATGTTTCCATTCCCACACTCATTGACTAAATCAGTGTAGGCTTGTGATAGCCAGAAACCCCTTTGTAATTGAGTAGATGTATTCCAAACCCAGAACGTTTTCAGATTTCACATGTTGTTGAAGGAGACGTTTGGAAGAAACACAACTTTTTGATAACCAGAATCATTCAAAGTAAACAGAGCGAATTGGGAAATGAGAAGGGATATTTAAAATCTAAATAGACAGGACTCGGTGTTAGTTTATAAACCTGATACTGTAGTGAAATAGTATTTGCCTAATTGTTCTTTAGGCATGGGAAAGCAATAATAGCAAAAGCTCCTTTAAACCATATTTTCTGCACACAAAGAGCATATTCATGGGGGATTTCCATTTTGCCACAAAATCGTGCAAATCAATATGCCAGCACTTATCTGCATTGAAATTCGGTAGGCAACAATTTATAGGCATAGTGGTAGTGTCGTTCTCCTGACACCCTTGCTTCGTGTTTAAGGTAATTCTTGCTTTTGTGTTCTCAGAAAGAAGCCAAAACGTTAAGTGTTCAAGGCCTCGTTTTCTCGTCGTGTATTATTGTCTCCTGATTTCTGTGACTCGTTTTGATAACCCTGTGTGTGTGTGTGTGTCTTCTTCCTTATGATTTAAGAACCTGACATGTTTTAAGAGAAGGGAACGAAAGGAAACTCAACTGTTTCCATCATCAGTAGAAATGCAAAAGGCAAGCTAGTGGGCGGAGCTTCTAGTTGTGCTGCACATAACATACAATGGTGCATTTGTCATGCTTTAAATATATAATGCCTACAATAAAATATGTACAGGCGCACTTGTGATCTATGAAGTCCCTGGCTCCAGTGCCATTGTTTGTAGTCTCTACGGTTGTCATACATTGTTCTTTGCACATCATACCCTTACAGCAGAATTTGACACAATTTCTAGCTTTCAGCCCTGCACCATTTTCATTGCACAATATACATGAGTTTGACAGGGTGTGTTGAGGAAAACTCTGGCAAGCAATTGATATTTTGAAGTGGCAAGCGTTTCAGCAGCTGCCTGCTTGTGAAAAAGGAATGATAAGATATACTGTATTGTTAGTTTCGGGGAAAGCATTAAGGTTTAAGCTCTGTAAAAATGTACACATTATTCGTCAGTGGTGAAGCAAGTCTTTTATGTTTTTCAGAGCTTAGCTCCTGGCTGATGTGAACTAGCATGACATTGGTCAGTAAATGAATAGGAGTACTTTGAATTTGAACTGCTGCCAATTTTGCACCAACAAAGGAACTGACAAAAGAAAGATTTTATGTGAAATGCAAAGCACACACAATGTCTTGGGGGTGGGGAAAAGGAAGAAGAGGGAGAGAGAGAAACCCACACAGAATATTCTTCCACCCATACTACAAGGATACCAAATAGTTAAAATACAACCATTTTTCATGGCTCATCAGCCACAACCTAAGCTGTTTTATCTAATGTCCTTTAAAAACCTGTTGTATACAATAGGCTTTTAGAAGATGTTCATATGGAATTTAGAGTGTTTTTCTAAATATCACACTGTGCCCTGAAGGCCTGTTGGCAGAGTATCAGAGTTGCCCACTGCTGGAGTCCCCAGCTCTCTCTCTATCTGGTAGTGGGAAATTGTAGTTTAATCAGTTATGGCACTTTCAGTGTGTAACGTTCATTAGCAAGGCAATTTGTCATGACTGCTAATGGTCAGGATGCATCTGCTCTCTCAGTTACAGAGCATGATAAGGAAGGAGACAAATATTTCAAGATCGGATAGTATTAACTTGTTTCAAATTTGTAATCCAAGGTTAGTTGCTCAAAACAGACACAGCAGCAGATTAACAAGCATCCTATATTCAATTTTACTGTGCCCTGTTTTTATGGATTTATGACTTTAAAGCACACTAATGTGCTATTATGAAGGGCACAGTCTTTGATTAGATGTTCAACAGAAACTAAGTTATGAGCAGAGCCCTCTAAGTTATCAAGCCTTCTGGGATCATCTGGAAAGAATTTATGTGCGTAATATTTTCTATAGAGCTCCATAAATTGGAAGGCTTGATACATGCAGTATTTCTGACATGCTAAATATTCTTTTTTTCTTCTTTATACTTTTTTATTGACTTTATTGAGGTGAAATTGGTTAATAAAATTATATAACTTTCAGGTGTACAATTCTATAATACATCAACTATATATTGTGAATATTCTTCTTACGATTAAAAAAAGTCACTTTCCCATTGCTTTATAAATTGGTCAGTCACTTTTCAAGTGAGATTAGAGTCTGATCCATTTTAAAAGTTTTAAAATCCTAGTGAAAAACTTCAGAATGAATTAGAAACGTCACATTTCTGCCCAGTGAACTGCTTTATAAGATCATTGTTCATTGTTCTCAATGGGAAAAGTTAAAAAGATTCCCCCAGTTGAGAAGGCTAGGATTTTTTTATATGTCTCATATTTTCTAGATATTACATCACATGGATTGCCATACAAAATCTTTCTGACACATTTTCATTTTTAATGAAGGGCCCTAAAATTCAGAGCATAATGATTTCTTAGAAACTGAACCTAATCTTGGTAAAAAAAAAAATTTATTCTTGCTAGAAACAAAAGCTGTTACTGTTTAAGTTCCTGTTGAGCGGTTAGTTGGTACGCTTCGCTGAGTGTTGTCAAAAAGGCTTTCCTCATGATTGACAACCCGGCAGGAATGTGAATGGAGATTTTAATTGCGTATCATGTGTGCATATCGGAGTGAGTGAATTCATGGCTCTGCTTAGCTCCATATCGCTACTGGTCAGCCGTGCCAAAAAATGCACTGTTATGTGCAATTTTTCCAAAAAGAGAAAGGTGTATGTGTCCTGAAGTCATTCGTTATTCATTTCTGAAGTGAAACACTTGTGTTCCCTTAGTCTCGGAGTTTGAAAGTGGTACAAAAATCCATTTTGAGATTTCTTTTTTAACTCTTTGCACTAATACTTGGATGATGTAAATTCTTTTCAGTTACAGGTTGGGAAAAGTCTGCCAGAACATATTTTTCTTATGGCACTTGTTATATGAAGAGTGTTTGTCTTTCGTTCTTTCTTTTCCCCCTAAAGAGTACTTTGAAAAGAAAGAAAAAAAAATGTAAGCTAGCGGAAAATTTTACTGAGATCAATTGCCTTTCTATAACTTGAAATCTTTAGAAAAGGTCTGGGTGTGGGTGGGTAGAGAAGAAAGGATACATTTCTGAGAGGTGGAAGGTTCATAAAATGGTCTCTAAAGTTTGGTTAAAAATTACATCTGAATTTTGGTTAAAATACAGTGCTTATTGTAAAATGATATTACTGAATATGTGAATGTTCATTTCTTGGAAAAATGACTCCTCTGCTGAAAACTTAAAGGTCAAAGATCAATTTCTGCTATCACTTCTTTGCCAAGAAGCAATGGTGATGATACACCATTTATCTTATTGAGACATCTAAAGCCAATACACGTGAGATTTTCAGAGTGGGGCAAAACTTACTCTGTTAGGTAACTTGGGCTACAATAACCCCCAGACTGGTCAGGAACTTATTAAGGGAAAAGAAAAATCTATGTGATGAATATGCTATGCATAATTTTCATTTGATATAGTGTGAAAATTTGGAACTTGGGTTGTAAATGTAGCAGATAGCTACTTTTCTGTGTCATTTTGAATAGGTGAGGAAAAGATTAGTGCCAGGGTCATTTTAAATATAACCATAGTAATGAGTAGGATGATGTTGAAAAGATGGTGACTTTATAGCCTGAGGCTATCCCACGGGACTTGACTTTGTTCTAGGCTCTAATATGTTATCTCAACACATTTTAGAGCACATCAAATTGCAGGCTGATGATTCAGCCCCTAATACAGTATGCAGTTCAGGGTGATTGCTATATGAAGGTGCTACTGTACCTTTAAAATGCTAAAGAAGAAAAATCTATTTTATTTAAAAAATTTAACTTTATGTATGAGGTGACATTTTTCTAACGTTATGGAAGACTATTTTGTACTTTATACTGAGAGCTCAGGCAAGGAAAAATCTATTTACAAAATGAAAAAACCTGCTCAGCTGAATGCATTTCACTTTTAAAGATGATATTCTGGTAATGAACTTTATCAAGCAGAGAACATTTCAGTAAAAGTATTAAGGTAGTTCCTATTTCGGTTGCTTCACTTAAGGCTGTGTCACTGTTTCCATTATAACTTCTTATTTTCAGGTAGCTCTAATGCAGTCCCCATACAAATATTTGCACAGGGATGAAATGAGAATATTTTAGCTTAGAAATGGGGTTTTTTATTTGGCATGCACTTCTAAAGGAGCTTTGGGCTTTGTTAATAAGGCACATTTAATTCATTGTTAGAAACTGAAAAGCATTTACTGCACACCAACTGTGTGCAGAGCCCCTGCTAAGTGTCAAGGGGGGCGGGGTGCCGGGAGAGGCGCAGAGACCAGTAAACTGTGGACCCTGCCTCCACATGGCTAATCAAGAGAGGAATACAAATAACCACAACACAGCTGTAGTACAACTGATGTGATACGAAGTCTATGGTCAAGGTGCTTTCGGGAACAGAAGAAGTAATGAACTGAAGTGAGGAAATCCCGAGCTGCTTCCTGGAGGAAATGGCACTTCAATTAGCCTTAACACTTGGGCAGTGGTTACGGGGAAAGTTCTTGTTTTTAAATTATTTTTTAGACTTTCTACTTCTTTTCAAAGTCACTTTAGGAAACTTAAAATGAGAAGGGACACATACAATAAGACTAATATTATTAGTATTAACACAGAATGTTCTAGCCAGGAAACAGTGATACATATTTCTTAGCTTAGGTGTTATCACTATAATTTAACATTAGATTTGGCTCTTTATTTCTCAGAGTCAGGGCAAAATAGAAACACTTTGAGTGACAAAATTTTGATATCTGAGAGACATCTGAACACTAATTATTCATGAGTAAAAAGTTTTTCTCTAAGTAAAAGATTGCAAAAGACATAAAGTGAGGAAATGTGTGAAGGCGGGACGTCAAGAGCTCTCTGAGCAGAAAACGGATGTGTCTGGGCTAAGACTGAGCTATCTGTAGTGAGAAATGGGACACGATAAGGGAATAGGGGCTCCCTGGAATAGGAACAGGAGAGAACTAGCAACAGTTTAAAGACACACAGAATGAAAGCATCAAGGCCTGTGTTCTAGGAGGGTGGCTGTTGTTGGTACAGAGCATGGGCTGAGAGAAGCTGGGTGGAATTCAAATTGTTTAGAGTAAGTGAGCTAATGTTCAACCCTAATAAGAATGTACCAGCAAAGACTCCTTGGGGGTAATTGCATGATGATAAAGGGAACGATCAGGCATTTATCTGTTTTTTTGATGACTTTTCAAATTATAGATGAATGATAAGCATCTAGGTTCTATGCTCCAGCCAAAAGGTTGAGTTATATAAAAACTTAACTTCTTAAAGCACACTAGAGTGTTGCTGTCTATCTGAAAATTCTTTTTTTTAACTAAGCCCAAGTCATTAACAATGAATATTAATGCTTTGTGTACAATCTTAGAAGTACACGTGCTGAGTTAACTTTCAAAATTGTTAGTAATCTCTTTCCTGAAATTTCTTGTTCAGTGATAAATATATATAATATTATTAGTAAATTTGGGAAGTATATTCAAGTGTCCGAACACATTCAGAAATATCTATCAGCAGTTTTGAGGGTATCTCACAATCTTCAGATACCCTCATAACAACGTCCTCTCATTTTTCTATGGAAGTGTGCTAATGAATTTGTACCACAAGGAGCCCAAAAGTGCTTCTGGAATCTACATAGGTCTTCCAGGGCCAATGTTTCATGTTTATGACATATGTGGATTTTATATTATGTTCCATGACACATTCATGTGTTTTCATGGAAACATTATACTTTCAATCACTTACAACTGAGACCACTCCGTGTTCCAGGAAGAGAACCCATTGTATTCTAGAGTTCTACTGCCCTGGCACATTACTCCACTCCTAGGGGCATGAGTTTGGGAAGCACAAAATAACCTAAAGGCCTCTTCTCTTTATTATTAAGAAATAGACCGGATGCCTTGCATAAGTTTATTTTGTTAGGACATCTCTTCCACGGAGGATGGAACATTTTGTTCATTCTTATTTTTTCCCCTGACGTTCACTATTTCTCTATTTTTGATAACAAAGCTTAACAAAGTACTTGACCGTAGTCTGAAATGGAAGACTCTACAGCTACAGCTTAGTGATTGCTGGTGCCACAGGCCTAGTAACATTATGCTTAAAGGATGAAGACACTGAAGAGGGAGGAAGTCAAGTATCCAACGTGTAGATGAAAGAGAAAAATCTCATAGTACTGGCAAAACCTGATGATGTTCCGTGATGGAAGAAGGTAGTCAAGAGTGGTGTCATATTGGTAGATATTGGTATATAACCTAGCCTGACAAGAATTTAGACAATCCCAGAAAAGGAAAGGATTGTGAGGAAATTAATTGATTAGAGTGGTGGTTGGAGGTGGGGTGGGGACAGGTGTAGGACAGGGTAATACCTGTAACATAATATTTGGCTCAAGCTTGGGTAACTCCCACCCACTTTTCTTCCCTCTCTCTCTTTTTCATCAGACATAATTTGTAAGATGACTGACATTATTTTCAAGATTTTGTTACACTTATTTTCTTAGATAACCTTTACCAGTACTCTCCTCACCTACATGCAGTGGGCTTCTGCTTCTGGGCAGCCATTTTCTCCTGTCTCTCTAGCATCACGAGTACACAATTCAGTGGACTGAGCTTTTCTTGTAAAACAGTAGTTCAGCTGACGCAAGACGAGACGGATAGATTTTGGGTGTGTGTATGCAGGATTTCCTAACAAATGCCAATCTACCTGATACCCATAGCACGCCATTAAGTCAGGTTGGTTTGTTTTTCTTTTATTTCATTTAAGACTTTAGCTATTTTTGAAATAAATTATTTGTTCACAGGCAGGTGTAAATGATGGATATATCCTTTAATAACAAAATTACATGTTTTCTTCTAGAAACTACACTTAGGCAGATGAACATTTCAGATTTTTCCTTTGCCCAAATCAAGGAGCTTTCCCTATATATAATACCTTTTGAAGTTTCATCCAAAATAGCAGCAGATCAGGAGAGTAAACATTGTATATGTCTGCAGTTTACATACATTTACTCATAAGGTCCCATAAAGTGGAACAAAAAAATAATGAAAAAGAAGCAGTTTTTTTATATTTAATTCTGCAGCCCATTTCTCCCTGTGTTTTAAGGCCCATGCCAGAGAGTTTTATAGACTCTACTTCCAGCAGCATGACATTTGCAAATCTTGGTTGATTTATTCATTAAATATTTTGAATGATTCTTATGCACCAGAAACTGTGCTAAGTGATAGGAAAGGGAAAAAAAAAGTGTGCACTTGCAGAGGTAATAATCTCAGATGTGATGTGAATAATCCTGTTAATAGAAGATAGAGGACCTGACACTGAAATGGACAACTTTAATATTTGACCAAAAGGAAATTTACATGAAGCTCTAAACATCCCTGTGCTCATTTGTGCATTTACCTTTTCTGCTCCTTTTCCTTTTCTGGTCTAGATGACACAGGGAGAGTAGTAGTGGCGCTCCTTGCCCTTTCTCAGGTCTTGCTATGAGAGCAACTGATAGCCTGTGGGCTACGGTGACTTGGTAACTTAAGCCAATAGTGATTGTTTATGGAGGAGCCAAAGGAATGAATTTTTTAAAATTGAAATTCTAATCGTGCAAGTATGTAAATCTTTGGAAATTTGAACGAAGCATTATTTAAAATAAAGAACGAAGTTTATCCTTAAATTTTAAGACTGCTTTAACGGAGTGAAATCAGTTGTTTAACATTCAATATCATTTTTCTATTTGAAGTTGCTCATAAGTTCAGGATATTTTTTAAATGGTAAAATGATCAATGTTAATTTTGTTCAGGTTCATCTTAGTGGTGTTCCAAGGTAAACACCGCTGTGCATTTTAAAATTACTTTTTTTCTGACAAGTGCTGCATGTTCAGGGACACAGTCATTGCTGAAATTGCTTCAGAATAATTCTGTGAATCTCCTATTTTCTTACCATCTCATTCCTTACCCTAATATGGTATGGAACCAGACTGCAATTACACTTTCACAATTACTTTATTATATGGGCTGAAATATAGTCCTGAAGCTCTTATTACGTTTTCCATACGCCATTTGCACAGACTGCTGGTGGCTGTCAGCAGCACTTCCGCAGGACAATCAGCCATTCTTAACGGGTTGTGTTTAAATCCAGCACACCACAAATAGAGAGTGCCTCTCTTTCCTTGCTGATGAATTTTTAATGTTCGAGCATGTATAATATAATTCAAAGGACTTCGTCATAACAGCTTATGGAATGAGGCATGTGTGTTTTAAGATATCAGATATTTATTGGTGATCTTTGTAAAAGAGAGAGAAAATGAAGACAACACAATATTAATAGTGTGATTGTGTCTGTGGCAAAATGAGCATTATGTCACCCAATGTTGGCCCTCCTTTTCCCTGAAAGAGGCTGTTGAAGGTTTTGTACTTCACATAATTCACTCACAAGCTCTTTTCCCCACAACGGCAATATATGGGGGGGGGAAAGGCTCAACTCCGTTCCATGTCTTTAGGTGGAAACTGGGATGCCCTATATTCAAATCTGGAATACATTTACATTTAACAACAAAATCAAGGCACCTTTCTTTTATGTTACAAAGAGAAATGTTCTCCTTTAAAAAAAAAAAAAACAAGCCAGTTCTTATGGTCTTTGAGAGTCTTCCAAAAAGAATTTGGTTGACTTTGAGAGCCATATGGTACAGTCTGTTACCATCTTTAATGATTTTTTTTAACCATTTTACTTCACTCAAAAACTTACTTACTTTGGAACAACTACATATTAGGCCATCTTATAAAGTTTTGACATTTGAAATATATATAATAGAAACTAGTTAAAATATAATCACCTTATGTGTTTCCTGCTGTTAAATGCCAATGTAGAGTGATTTCTCCCCCTTTTGAGAAATTAGACAGATTTGAGTCAAATGCTAATACTTATAGGTATATGTATTCATTTAAGTCTGTAATGTCAAATGATCAGGAATATTTAGATAATTGATTGCATGCTCTGATTTTATTCGGTGCTTAAATTTATCAATATACCTTTTGAGATAAAATAACAATTTATTTGGCACTAAACAATTTGATGTATGTCTTCCAGGTGACTTCTTCTATTTTTTTATGACAATGAAATTAACTCATTAAATGGTTCTATTTGTAGCTTACTGTGGTAGGAAGAGGATGGAGAAGAATTCCTGGGACTTAGATGCTAATTATTGAACTAACCACACAATGTGAGACAAGTTACATACGTCTCATCTTTTCTCTAACAGTACACAATTGATTTAAAATTCTTCCCTGCGCAAAGAATCAGAATATTTCACAAGGATAAGGAAGAGGTCCTAAGACTAAAAGCAACCAAAATTATTACAGACACCAAATTTAAAAACTGAATGATGCTGTTAGTTATTGCACACCTCTCCAGGATCCATCATAACTCAATCAGTTTAATGACCAAACAGCACAGCAAAGCTGACTTTCAAGGAGCAAAAACTTAGAGCAAACATTCAGCATGGTTTTAATCAGTTTCATCTAAGCCAAAACGTCATTTTTTAAAATTGAGTTATACCTGAACCATTTTGGCTAAGTGGCAACTCGAGTTTATTAAAGTGTCAGATGATAAAATGTTTCTCCAATATTTAATGTACAGTTGACTTTTGAGGGTTGGGGTACTCACCCCCATGAAACAAAAATCTACGTGTAACTTTTGACTCCTCCAAACCTTCACTTTTATTAATACAGTCTACTGTTGATCGGAAACCTTACCTACAATACAAAGTTGATGAACACACATTTTGTTTGTTATATATGTTATGTACTGTGTCCTTTCAATAAAATAAGCTACAGAAAAGAAAATATTCTTAAGAAAATTATAAGGGAAAATACATTTACAGTGCCGTATGTATTTATTGAAAAAAGTGTGTATAAGTGGACTTGCACAGTTCAAACCAACATTGTGCAAAGGTCAACAGTACAAACAGGGGCGTCATAGATCAAAAGTTAGGAGGTAACTTGGTAATTCGTAAGTCACTGAAGGTGAGTAGCCGAGGGCCTAAGGAGTTGGGAAGAACCCACGGAAATAACTCATCCTGAAGAAGTGAGCCAAATGTCCACATTTAGGCATTTTGATAAACTACAACAGTGTCCTGTCCCACTTATAGGTTTATTATTATCATAGGGTTCTTACATTGTGGCAACAAATACTAGCATTGCTGTTTCAGGCAACATGAAAAGCTTTATTTTAAGTGGAGAGTGTGCAGGCTTTCAAAATGGGCCTGCCTTCTATCACTCTGCTCTGTCTTTCACAAATATAATGTCAGCAGGGTACAAAGAGGCAGAGTTCCTGACTTCGAGAAGTTTGGGGTTGGAAAAAACAAAGAGCTGTACCTGAAGAAGAAAACATTTAGAGAAGAATGGCATGAAAAAGAAAATATATTCTTAGTAGATTCTCAATCGGTCACTCTTTTTTAAAAATATATTTTATTGATTGCAGCTGCTATTGCAGTTGTCCCTTTTTTCTCTCCCTTTTATTCCCCTCTGCCCTGTGCTCCTCTTCCACCAGCATTCCCCCCACCTTAGTTCATGTCCATGGGTCGTACATATAAGTTCTCCGGCTTCTACATTTCCCATACTATTCTTAACTCCCCCTGTCTATTTTGTACCTACCATTTATGCTTCTTATTCCCTGTACCTTTGCCCCCATTCTCCCCCCGCCCCCTCCATACTGATAAGCCTCCGTGTTATCTTCATTTCTGTGATTCTGTTCCTATTCTAGTTGTTTGCTTAGTTTGATTTGTTTTTTTTTTTAGGTTCGCTTGTTGATAGTTGTGAGTTTGTTGTCATTTTACTGTTCATAGTTTTGATCATCTTCTTTTTCTTAGTAAATCCCTTTAACATTTCATATGATAAAGATTTGGTGATGATGAACTCATTTAACTTGACTTTATCTGGGAAGCACTTTATCTGCCCTTCCATTCTAAATGATAGCCTTGCTGGATGGAGTAATTCTGGATGTAGGTCTTTGCCTTTCATGACTTCAAATACTTCTTTCCGGCCCCTTCTTGCCTGTAAGGTCTCTTTTGAGAAATCAGCTAACAGTCTTATGGGGAATTCTTTGTAGGTAACTGTCTTTTTTTCTCTTGCTGCTTTTAAGATTCACTCCTTATATTTAATCTTGGGTAATGTAATTATGATAAACCTTGGTGTGTGCTTCCTTGAGTCCAACTTCTTTGGGATTCTCTGAGCTTCCTGGACTTCCTGGAAGTCTATTTCCTTTGCTAGACTAGGGAAGTTCTCCATTATTTTTCAAAGAAGTTTCTAATTTCTTGCTCTTCTTCTCCTTCTAGCATCCCTATGATTCAGATGTTGGAATGTTTAAAGTTGTCCTGGAGGTTCCTAAGCCTCTCCTCCTTTTTTTGAATTCTTGTTTCTTCATTCTGTTCTGGTTGGATGTTTATTTCTTCCTTCTGCTCCAAAATTTTGATTTGAGTTCCAGTTTCCTTCCTTTTACAGTTGGTTCCCCGTATATTTTCCTTTATTTTACTTTGCATAGCCTTCACTTTTTCCTCTATTTTGCAACCACATTCAACCGTTTCTGTGAGCATCCTGATTACCAGTGTTTTTAACTCTGCATCTCCTCATTATTTATTTTATTCTTTGAGCTTTGATCTGTTCTTTCATTCGGGCTGTATTTTTTTGTCTTGGTGAGCCTGTTACATTGTGAGGGACAAAGCCTGAGTTATTCACCAGGGTGGGGCAGCCCATGTGGCTGTGTTGTGGCACTGTATGTGTGGGAAGGGTCCAAGAGGGAGCAATGACACTTGCTCAACTCTCAGCTGGCTTTCAGTCACTTCCCCCACTACCCAAAAGCAAATTGGGCCCTTCTGGTGCTGATTCCCGTGTGGGTGTGTTTGTGTACCTTCTAGGACCCTGTGGGCCTCTCCATCAAACTCTCCTGTGAGGCCGGGAGTTTCTCCCACCACCACAACCCCCACAGGTGTTTACAGTCAGAGATTCTGAGGCTTTATTTCCCCACTGGAACCCTGGGTTGCACGGTCTGTCTTGCTTTCCAGTTGTTCCTTCTGGTTTATTTGCATGCAAATGTGGGATTGCCAGGTCCACCAGCCACCACCTTGTCTGCCCCACTCTGCTCCTCCTACCAGTGTGAATGAATGTTTCTTTGATTCCTTGCTTGTCAGAATTCCATACAGTTTGATTTTCTGGCAGTTCTGGCTATTTTTATATTTTAAATTTGTTGTTTCTCTTCTTTTGGTTGTGCAAGGAAGCAAAGTATATCTTATCTACCTGTGCCTCCACCAGCTGGAAGTCTTGATCAGTTACTCTTAACCTCTCTGGTACACATGTACAAGCAAATATTCTAGAATTTCTGACACTATACTTGAAGGAATTTATAGGTCAAAGCCTTAAAAATAAAGTTTCAGAAAACTGAAAAAAAAATGTGCCACAGTCACACTCTTCTTTAGCTCACCCTCTGTGTTGCTGAGCCGTCTCCGGTCATTCATTCAGGTTCCCATAAACTCACCATTTGGGATGATCCAGTAGCTTCCCTTTTTCTTTGACTGACTCATTGTTGCTCCCACACCTCGTAACGTAGCTGCAATAAGATCAGCTGCTCAGCATTTGTGCTGCCTGCCTCACGTGGCATGTCCCCATCACCATTTCCCCAGACCAGGCAGGGCCAGAAGTGATTCATTTCACTTGAGGCAAAGATACATTTCACATTTTTGACACAGTTTAGATGCCCTCCATGAAGAAACTGACAAACTGACTTGATAACCACTAGCTAAAGTGGTATCAAAAAGCAAAATATTAAAATCATGTTCATGAAAGTGGTTACATATTTTTAAAGTCTTAATTAGTTTATTTTCAATTCCTCAAGAAAACACTGGATCCTCTCGGTATCAACCTGTCCAGCCATTTGGTCAAGGCCACAGCAAACGCTGAGTGCTAACTGTCTAGTTAGTTGAGTTAGGACAGGCCCAAATTTGAGAGAGTTGGAGACATGGAGCTTCATAGAGACATCAGAGAACACTTTCGGCAAGTTTCTTTTCTTCTCCATGCCTCAGTTTTCTCACCTGCAAAGTGGGATGATACTACTCTTTCCTTTATGGGGTTTATGATGAGGTTTAAATGATGGAAATTGTGTAAAACAACACCCAGGCCACCTGGAACAGGATGTTTAGTATATATTAGCTTTTGTTGCTGCTGCCGACACATTCTGGCAACACACACATGGCTGGAGGACTTCGTGCTGTTTGTAAACTCCACCACTTGTGAAATTCATTAACGAGGCTTCTTTGATGTCTTCAGACTGGTGTTGAAGCTGGTGATATTGTGGTAAGGTCACACCAGTGTGCTCACAAACCTGTTAGGCCATCATCTTGGTCCAATGGTCAGAACCATCCCAGATATGGCACAACATTAGGGACACCTGACCTGAAGTGCTAGCAGGCCTCCTGAGCCTCAGGTGCTCCCCCACATGTAGCTCTGGGCACCTTCGATCATGGTCAAGTCCCCAAACATAAGCGGAAGCGTCAGCTGCAGCTGGCTACAGTAAAATGTGTGTCTCACCCAGGTAGCCCTCCAGCTATGTTTCCTTAATACACTTGCTTAGATTAATTTTTCACATTAGTAAACTGATACCTTAGTCCCCAAGAGATGTCACACAAAAGAGTTTCAACCCCAAAATACCTCTAGACTTATACACAACATACACCGTTGGTACACAGGATGGAAAGAGCAGGCCTTTCACTGAAAGAAATGACGGCAGGCCACCAGCCATGCACTTCACCCGGTTCTTAGCTGGGCTTGCCCCGCGGTTGCTCCGGGAGGTGGTCACAAATCCACACAGGTCAGCAGAAAGTCTCCCCTGTGAAACTCTGTGCCTCTATGATATTTTTATTTTCTCTACACTTACCAGAAATTATACTGTGACTAGAAATTGTCTTTGACGCATGAGCCAAATTATCTTTGTAGATTTCTAGGTGGGATTTTAACCATTTAATTAAAATACAAACTCATAAATTATGTGTGTGTGAGAGAGAGAGAGAGGGATAGGGAGAGAGACAGAGTTTGAAGAGCTGTAAGGTATTTCATACAACGCAATCTGGATTTCAGTGAATACAGTTTCACTATTATATATTCCACGGAAGGTGAGAGGAACTCACTTCTAAGTTGAAGGTGTGCACTTGCTGCATTTGTTATGACATTTAGCTTCAGTTTTCAGCTAGTAAAAAAGTGAATCTACAAAGTGCAAAGAAGTGAAGATGGGTTAGTGATGACCTGCATGTTAATGTTAGAACAAAAACTCTTCAACCCACTAATCCTAGGAGTGCTGACGTGTGTTCAAAATTAAACTAATTAAAGTCACTTTTAAAACCATGTTAGTCCATTTCAGCACAGGACAATGTGTGTGAAAGAGACGTTACTATTTAACTTATACTTTTGTAGGAATACATAATGAGATTACCCTTTAATTGGTGCATACATTTGTAAGGTATGTAGAACAACACTTTGAGGCAGGGGAGTGAGATACTTGGACCTCCATTTTACAGTAAAAGAAACTGAGGTTCAAAGCACTTAAGTGAATGATTTGAAATCACATGGCTATTAAAGGACCGAATAGGGATGTATTAAATGAGTGCGCTGATAGGAACACATCTCCACGTATCCATTCTACAGTTGATGAGTTCCGCTGAGTTCTCGAAGCAGAGATGACAGGCATGTCTGCCTAAACTTTCAACTCATTGCCTCGGTGGGAACACCCAAGGAAAATGTTAATTTATTTCACCTTATAGTAGCCTTATTTTCAAAGACTATTCAAGAGTCTGCTTCTCTTTTATTATTTTTAATATGACTTTTCTTGCAGGATATTCTTGGGAGAATTAAATGGACATAAAATCAAGATTGACAATGCAAGAAAGTCCCTTACAGTGAATATTAGAAATCTTATGTGTAATTTTTTAAATGTGTTGGAACATGGGCAAACTATATCTCTGAAATTTCTTTGGAAAGCCAAAACAAATGACTTTTAAAGCAAATGTTTCCTCTCTGTATCTAACTTCAAGGTCAAATTCTGTCTTAAAACAAGTGACCTCAATTACTTAATTCAACAAAAATTAGCAAAACCACAGAAAAGACAGTAATGATCAGCTATAATTCCTACCCTCAGGTGCTTAGAACATTATGGGCTGTATAAGACATTTGCATTATGTTAGAGATGGTACTGTAAAAAAATGCAAATCTTAGTAAAATTTCAATAAATAGTATCTAAATATTAAGAAAAGACATCATTACCTAGTCTTCCTCTGCACCATTACATTGGGTTGCAGTGTAGCAGTGGGCTTTTTTGTGCTACTTCCAACTGCAGTGACATCAGAAAGACAAAAAGGCTCTTGGAGTGTCCTTTCTCTAGAAAGCAGAGGGAAAGGTGACTGAAACATGTGTCTCCCTTATAGAGTTGTCTGTGAAAATGCATACCTCTCTGGGGACTTTGATACCTTTGAAGACTACTACTCAATTTTCAGAAATGTCAGACCTGTGAAAAAAGAAGTTTGTGTATTTCTTCCCAATTCTGAACTGCTTCAGAAATCTTTCTACACCGTGATGCATGCCAGTGATTGGCTTGTCTTTTAATTTTTTTAATTACAATGTCTTTTAAACTCAAATGTTATTATCACATCTTGTAAAATTAAAAATCCTATTGTTATAAATCTTTCAAGCACAATAAGTATGCAATAATTATAATACTTCTTGCATTTATTATAAATTGTACAGAAGTAAACAAAATAAAAACCCATTTTTCTATCTAATCCTAGCTCCAGAAATGACCTTAGTGAATAGTTTAGTGTTTATCTCTCCACTGTTTTTATTATTTTTCTTTAATGATCATATTTACATTATTAGGGATATATTTAATATATTGATCATGATAGAATCTGTAAAACATGTAATTCTTAACCAGATTAGAATCATGCTCTATTGTATTGTTTTGTTTTGCTTATCATAATTTTTTACTAAATAACTTGTTATCACTCTTTTGAAATTTTTACATCACAAGTGTTTATTTTTCTTCTTTAATGTGACAGGCCAATGTGTAAATGCGACATTCTCTGCAGGGAGCTTTGTTATTGGCACTTACCAACAGACCAACAGAAGTTGATCAAGTCTATAGTTGATTCCTCTTGAGTTGCATTAAAAAGGTTGAATTAATAAAGGAAAAAATTAGGATTTGTAGCTAAGACACTTAAGTTCCCATGGAACTTTGCTATTTAATTGAAGCCATGTAGACAGAAGCGAGGATGTATTTTCAAGCAAGCAGGTGGTAGGTGCAAGTGAAACTGGGCAAAAGCTTATACCTTAGAAGAGAAAGAAAAAACTTCTAGACATTTTCTGGACAGGTATTCCCCATCACAAAGTCATTGACCTAGCTATAAATAATTATTTAGCCAGATGTCCAGGATATATTTACTGAAGTTACAGCATTTACAAAAGTTGGCTCAAAAAACATTTCTAGGAACTGAGATATTTCAAATAGAAGTAATGCACAGCACCTAATCTATGTCTAGATGAACAAAGTGCACAATCATCATTCAGTGAGTGTTAACTGAGCACCTACCACCTTTGCTTATTCTACCAGGAATTATAATAAGGATAAAACACTGTTTGTTCAAGGAGTTTTAAGTTTTAGGGATGCTTTCACCTACAGTATTTCTTAGCAGTTATAATGGAGAGCAGACACCATTATGGAGAGACAAAGGTCAGGCATTGAGTGACAAAACCAGAATGAGAAGGGGGCTGTCACCTAGGAACCTATACAGGAAGGACAGAAGTTTCAATTGCACAAGTTCTAGCATGACCCCATCCCATGTCCTGGGCAAAAGCGCTATATATCTTCTGACTTTTCTTGCTAGCTCAGATACGGCCTCGGATTCCATTTCTAGATGCTCACTCATTGGTTTTTGTATCCAACCAGTTACCTGTTTGCCAATCCTGTCTAATGCTCATTCCGCTATGCCTCGTTGCTTCTCAAAAACACACAGTTTATTCTAGTGTAACAAACACTTCCAGTGCACTTCTTCTATTCCAGGCATGGAGAGTTAAAGGTAACTAGGCTATGGTCACTCATCTAGAAAAGCTAGTAGGGCAGAGGGACACATAAATAAATAGGTAATTACAATATTTTGGATGCTGAGCTAAAGTAGGAGAATGCACAGGGAGGACAAAGGGAGGCCCTCATCCAGCCTGAATTTCAAGGAAGACTTCCTGAAGGACATGCCAGGAATTGATAAAAATGAAGGGAGAATGAAGTGGCAGCATTGATCTATCGTGGCAGAGGTCAGTGGAAATGTTTTTGATGTATACAGCAGGAAAAGACATCAGATGTGGGATGACTGGCTGGATGATAGTCACTGAGAAAGAAAATCAGCTCCAATGTAATAACAACATTAACTGATACCACAAACCTGATATATCTGAACCCCATGCTGAGTACTCTATATCAGTTATGTAGTTCTTATAATATCCCTATAAGAGAATGCTATCATTAACACCAATTTATAGATGAGGAAACCAAAACCCAGATCTACCTGCATTATCCAAGAAGAACTTATTGGGAGTGAAGATTCATAGACCAGTAGTGGAACCAGGGCAGCCCAAGTTTTTTGATGAACAGAGGAAGAAACTTCCAAAAAGAAAGAAGGAAATTTCAGAGAGAACCAGGGTGGAATAGTGTCATAAAAGCCAAGAGAATATAGAGTTCTAGGGAGCATGTTGTTAAGAGTGAATATTTGCTGATATGGACATCAGCAGCAACTTGATGAAAATGGTTTCAATGGAATGCTAAGTCTCAAAGCCAGATAATGATGGACTGAGGAATAGTTAAAACTGTTCAGTATGGACGGCTCTTCGATGCATTTACCTGAGGGCATAAGGAAAGACAGAGAGCAGTAGTTGGGGAGACAGTGATCCAGAGAGGTCATTATTTTTGGAGAGGAGAGACCTGAGCAGGCAGTCATGGGCTGCATAATGACAGGGACGCATTCCAATAGATATGCTGTTATGCAATTTTTTTTTTTTTGTTGTAGGATCATGGTACTACCAAAAAGCTCTAAGATCTAGGCAAAACTTAAAAAATTACAGAGCAATTAGTGTGCTGATAAAAATTTGACTTCCGTTGCCTCCAACTGGATTTTCCAGACTATTTACTGGGAATATGTGTCTTGTGACATTTTCAATAGGTGCCCTTGAGAGTAAAGTTGGCCTAGAGCAAACGTATTAAGACATCATTGCATACATTCTCCTTTTAGAGACTCATTATATTTTAGATGATAAAAGGCTCTAAGAAGTCCTGCTGGACTGTCACTGGTGTAACTTTGTGGAACCCAGTACCACACAGTTGGGAAAGAGTGATTTCGTATTTGGTCATAGTGTCCCGAGAGCACCACGTCAATGACCAGCAGATTGAGTCATGCTCTGAGGGGTCATCACTGGAAAGTGCTGGGTGTGAAGTCTTACATTCCCAGAGTGGATGGCAGGGCAGCATCTGTCCACAGAATTTACAATCAATGCTTTGAATTAAGGAAGGCTGTTCTTGTTTCCCTGAAGCTCTAACATGCCACTGAGGAGTGAACGGAATCCCACAGTAGTCACTAAATCTGAGGAGTCACTGCCAATAGGCACCGCTGTTAAACGGGTCTACTTGAGGGACTTTCAGAAACTGGAACTGACTACACCACCAAGTCACTGAAGAGCTAAAAGAAGTCACTATGGGATTCCCACAACCAACTGAGCTCAAGATGTAACCCTAAAGTGAGAAAACACAGAATAGGAAGTGACAGGCAATGTCTGCCCCATACAGCCCAAACCCTGTATGCTCTGTCCTCAGTGTGCACGCCGAGTGTACTGACAGCATTAGGCTCTCTTAGCAGGCCTTGTGCAAAGTGAGTTCAAAGAGGTCAAGCTTTATCAAGATCTCAATTTCCAATTTGTCATGGAATACTATTATAAATTCTTTTTATTCCTATACTTATTTTATCTTAAATAAACTTGGGTGCTGACTCATTTTGCAGTCCATTTAGGTTTAAATATTCCATTTCACTAACTATTAATGGTAAAATTGGTATTCTTTTTAGTTAATAGGAGGCTATGAGTGCAATCTATTAACTTGTGGCTAATAAGGACCTCCTGAAAACTGTAGTCATGTCACTGTGCAAGGGTCCCCAAGTGTCATCAGTTTGTTTTGATTTGGAAGTGGCGATGCATTGTCTGTGAGCGCTCCGGCGTTTCTCACACCACAGCTACCTCATTTGCCAAATATGGGAATGATCCTTTGTTCATGTTAATTGAAAACGACATCCTTATTCATCATACGCAATTTTTTTAGTCATTAAAATTCTGTCCAAAGCCCATTCAACTGAGGGGAATGGCTGAATAATACCTGGGGCCTGTTAATCTATTGTTATTAGCCTTTTGTTTTATCCTCCTGACATGAACAGAAACAGGAACTCTGATGTTCAAATTTTGTCTTTGATTCTGCACTCAAAATGTAATGCTAGAGCAATTATGTTCATAATCTAGAAACATAATTTTGAACTAACTTGCCCAGAAAATGTCCAGAGTCTTCCATTTCACTTGAAGGTATAAAGATGGATTATATTCCCATTGGAAATACTAACTTTTATGATAAATGTTTCTTTACATAGTTACTTATACCTGTATACGTATACAGTTGAGCAACTGCATAGTGCAATTGATTAAGATAGTGAGCTGAGATTCACTTCCGAAAGTAAAAATCTTTAGAAGTAAGTCTGGGTCTAAATTATACTGCCAGTCATTACCCGGATTAAGATGCGGCTATAGGCTGCGTCTGTTTCATGTCTTCTTCTTTCCTTGTGACCTTCTGAGAAGTAGTAAAAAACACATTAAAATAATTTATATTAGATGTCAAAAATGTGTTTTACTTTTTTTATAATAAAGGTTTCCATCCCTGTGATTAAATTTATGCGTATATTTGACACTTTCTGGAGGTACATAAATTCGCGTGACAGCGAAAGTCCACACACTCACAGCACCCAGGGCCGGGCTGCGCTGAGTTTGGACACATGACATAAATAAAAGTGGTTTCCCGTTTCACCTTCATCTGGTAGGTGAGCACTCCACCTTTTCTTGTGAAACATAATCGGTTGTGACATGGCAAAATTAGATCCTGGCTATTTATTATCTTCTGAAATCAAACCCCATAACTGGGAAAGCATGTGGTAGGTCTGCTGGGGCAGCTTGCATGCAGAGAGGAAAGGGGGGCTTTCCAGTTTTATAATCTCAAGGTGATTTTCTCCACCATCTCAAGCATTTTAATTAATTACCCTGAAAGACTGAGTAAATTATTGTTTGAATACTTTATGGCATTACATGTTAACATTTCAAGGACAAAGTGCTATACTTCGCTTTTCAACAATGCCTCATCTGTCAGAATATATCTTTCAAATTTATGTAGTTTGCTGCAGAGTAAAGGGGGGACAGACCTGGAGTCCTGTGAATTATTAGGCGACACCAGAGTCAAATGTGATCTATCTGACAACAAAAGGAATATTTATCGATATCTGATTTCCAGTTAGAAATTAACAGGATTAATAGTGAAACCGATTTGCTGCGTTTCCTCAGACCATGTGATATAAACTTAGCTTTCTCTGATGGAGTTCTACTGATTTTTTATTTTTAACACTTGGCAAATGCGAAAGGCTAAGCACATGCCTTCAAATCAAAACAAAACAAATTTCACGAAAATGGTCTGGGGAACCATGCTTCACAAAGTTTATTGTGAGAGCTGTGGTCTTATGTTTATGCTTACAGATTAAAGGTATTTCAGCTTGAATATCAAAGTCTTTGAATATATATATATATATGAAAAATCATTCTTCAGCTTGCCAAAAGCTTCCCTGCTGAGTTTGACAAAGTCTGTTTAAATGTAGAAAGTGCATAATATGTCATAGGCTGTTTAGCTGATCTTTGTAACCACTAACAAGCTTCTCTGCAGACAGAATTTTTCTCCGTAAGGGCACTCAACCTTTTACTAACTTCATCCTACCATCAGTGGATTAGATTAAGTCCCCATTTACTGCATCATATTAATATTTTCAGTGGCACACTAATCCAAGAAATAAATGTGTCAGTTTCTATGGCTACATTGTAATGGGCATGGCCATCAGAGAGTGCCTTAAGGCCACATAAAAGACTTAATGTACAGATTGAATAGAAGCACATTATTTATTACGGAGCTATCAAGCTGAGAAATTTAGCGATCTCATTTTTTAGATTTGCTCATTTGACCTGGGCCAATTTGCCTGACTGATAATATGGAATATTTAGTATCACAATATTTTTGCAGTTTTAAACGTAGTGTTTCAGACTAATTTGATTCAGAACACTTTGTTGAATTGAATGATTTTATGTCCCCAAAATGTTACTGATACTTCTTTTTTAGTTTTAGTGACTTAAGATTTAAGGCTTAGGGCCGTTTATAATACTGAAGAGGGGATTCTGTTTAGCAAAAGCAATAACAGAGAGATGGAAACAAACCTTTTCCACCTGATTCTGTCATCTGCAGGTTGGGAGAGGTAAAAACAGGGGTGGCGTTGGGGCGTGGGGTGATGTGCTCCCCAAGACTCCCCACAACCCGAGAGCCAAACAAGGTTTTATTCTCTATGAGCTTTGGTGGGATGGTTTGATTCACCCTGAAAATCGTAATGAGAGACTCCAAGGAAGGAAAGTTTGTAGAGAAAGTTTTCTCCTTCTCCTTCTCCCAAACCTCACACCCTCCTCTTCCTTTTTATAAGAAGAGAAGGGTAGGGGTCACTTGGTTAAATACAAGAGGCTCTGTCTCAACACCAAACCTGGTGCCTCCTTCGGTATGTTTATATTTGAGCCAAAAATGAAATTGAAAATAATGTCAAATTTGTTATTTGGTATCATACAATTTAAAAATATCTAACACTTTTAACTGGGTTCATTTTTTTTTAAGTAAACGTGAACAAATGCATCTAGAAGTTGAATGCATGCTCTGGTTGCTGGTAGCCAAAAAGTATAGTATTTGGATATGACTCTTTCTCGTGGAGTCATTCATTCATTGAAGCATGGACATAAAATTCGAGGGGACTGCTTTCTTTCAGGTTCGGTAGAAGCATCTCTCTTAGGTCAATTCTATGGTGTAGTATCAGGAGGAGCCTGAAATGTTTTAGTCAGATGTGGAGGGCCCACTTCTGACTATCTGTTTTCTTATGCTTCTTTGCTTGGTTTGTTTCTTTATTGTTTGGCATGGTTGCTTTAAACAGATGTAAGATTTGGAGTTACTACTAGAGTATTCATTGGCATATCTGATTACATCTATACTTGTCATTACATTTGGCAAAGTATATTTTAGTCTGGGGTTTGGAGAGAGAATATTTAAAATGTATGGATATTTTATGGCGTTGTAAAAATCTGTTAAAAGACAAAATGACTTTCTCTAATATTCTTTTGTACTTTCCTAAACAGCTACTAATAACTGCGTGTAGAGTGTAACATTGACAAAAGCTGCCATTTCTAGACTTCCGCATGTCAATGAAACAGTGTAAGAAGCCAGAGGGAAGAAAAGCAAGACTTCGCAGAGCCTACTAGTGGCTTTAACTGAGCCCTCCCAATCTATCAAAACCTTAAACTTTATGTTCTGGAAAAGTCCATTTTCAACAAATCAAAATAACTCTTCTGACAACATTTTATTGGCATCAATGGGAAGGAGAAGTAAAAGATTTTACTAGTAGGTTGCTTAAAGTTACGAACAGATAGAAAGTTGTTACCTAAGAATTAATTTGTAATAAAATGCCTGCATGCATTGGTATCCTTTTATTTCATTGGAGAAGGTTACCTGTCCCACCATTAAAAACGGGCTGACGCAGACTTTTATGACTACTTTCCAGCCCAGCACTAACACAATCATCCTCTCATTTTTCTAAGAAGAGAATAAGGGCCCTTTGTTCTTTAGAGAAACACATATCTCTATCTTTTTCTTTGTCTTTACAGTATTCGGATTATATTCTGACAATACAAGTATGATATTTAAGGCTTCTTTCAGAATTCAAGGTGCACTTTAAAGTAAACATATACTTTTATAAGCCTTGTTAATACAATAAGTATTTTAGTAAGAACATTCTGTCGGCCAGTCATATTGAAAGTTATTTAAGCCTGAGAGTAAAAGAAGTGTTTCCTACCATAAAATTTCTTTGTAGCATGAGCTTAAAGAATATTATATGTATCATAGACTGAAAACATTGAGTATGGTGTCGTTTTCATAAAACCTTCACGTGGCAACAAGTGTCTTCTGTATTAACAGAGTTCAATTTTCAGTTGGAGTCAGAAATATGAGGGCTCTTTTTCTGTTCTGCTGCTGAGCTTTGTTTCTGAATTTAGAAGGAATAAATGCAAATAGAGTCTTGCAGCAGAAAACGCAAAGGAAATTTCTACAGCATTTTGCCCCCGTGGTTCCTACAACAGTGAGTTATCGTTTCTCTGTCCCGTGGTCATTAATAATGACAGATGTACATGGTGCAGAGTTCACCTACATTATTGTCAGTAACGGGGCTGGCAAGAGAATATTTATTACAAGAGGAGGAGGGACAAAGAGACATGATGTTGAAACAGAAGACAAGAGCAGAGTTCAACTGTTTTTTTTTCTGTTGAAATAAAATATCATCATTCCCTAAGCTTTTTTAATAGCATTGATTTCAAAGCACTCCTGCTGCCAATGTATTTTACCTCCATAAATGTTTTCTGTAGTGTTGACTTAAAAACAGAAATGATCAACACTCTTTTTCATTTTATTTTTCCAGTAAACCTAGTAACCAAATATATTGGGAAAATGTTAAATATTATTGAATGTATTAATAGGCAGTTGGTTTGATTAAGGTCCCTTTCCCCCTCCCCCCTCCCATGATACACAGAACCGAAGAGGATTTAAAATAGAAACAGCTGGCATTCAAATACTGATTTGAAATTTTTGCTTAAATAGATATTATAATAAGATGTATGTTCCAAGAGGAAGAGTTTACAAAGTACATTTGTGTAGCCGCCCCTTGCTTCTCTCCCTCCCCTTCCATTCCTTCTTTGCTCTGTCCTACCCCTCACCCCCCACCCCTTTCAAATTTTAGCCTATTAAGACAACTATACTTGGAATTCCTTTCCTGAGTTAGTCTGTTGATTGTCCATTGAGGTACAAAGGAAAGCCTGTCCTTGGAGTCAGGTTTGCTCTGCCTCCCCACACTCCCCCGCCCCCATCCACGGGGCAGCAGAAGTCCAGAAATAGCCTCCTCAGTGCAAATCTCTGACTGAGAATTCTTTTTTTAAAAACGATGAAGGGGCTGAGGAAGGGAGAAATGAAATTAGATGAATGTGAGGTTCTTTTCCTCCCCAATTTCAGAATAAAGGGAGGAAAGAAATGAGGGACACACAGCGTCCTTCTCCCATTGATTTATAGAGAAACAACAAATCCACAAGTGTGGAGTTACACAAGTGAAGATACACTGAGAGAAAACTTACAGGCCACTTTTATCAGCTGACAGAACTTTCAAAATTATTAAGAACAATTGTAATTTTAAGGAAGATACAGTTTAGGGTGTGGCACAAGGTACTATAGGTGTACCAGAAATTTTAGATGGCTTTTTTCTTTAGGGCAAAATCTATACCTTGTTCATTTTCCTATTCCCTTACAATGAACATTGTACCTGCACCCAGGAGGCACTAAATATATATATATATATATATATATTTATTTTTTTATATATATATTTTATATATATGTATATATATTTATAATATAATAATTTATATATATATATGTTTCAAGTATGTATGAAGAGTAGAGATGTATAAGACACAGGCATTAATTAATTAATTTTAATTAAAATCCGTGTGTGTGAATGTATTTTAAGATAATGATAGTGCTGTAATCATGCTGTTTGCAAGAAAAGCCCTAGTGTTGGTTTTAAGGAGGTTTCACGGTTTCATGGTGCTGAAACCTCTCATCTCGTGGCCTCAGGAATAGGGTTTGGCCAAACTGACCCACTGAGAAGTGATACTGTTAATTCACAGATTCACTGTGGGAGGTTCTCTTCAAAAGCTGACTTTTAAGGCATCAGTGGTTCTTTAATTTCAAAAAAGAAATGGATAAAAGTCTTTTCCAAATTAGAACCAAAACAAACAAATAAAAAGTGGTACAAAATAAAATTAAACTGATTCTATGGGCCTATCAGATGATATTAATAAGCGTAGGGCAGGATTAGAATGCCACTAAAATGATGTTGAAGTTTTAAAAAGCTCGCCTCAGATAGCTCAGAATGAAGTAAATCACTGCGTTAGTTGACTGGAAACATTCAAATCAAAGAACCAAATTAAAACCGATTTTTTTGATCATTATGACTCAAGGTAAAATAATTTTACCTCTTCTTCCCTTTATAAATTATTCAATGATCCAATGTGAATTGTGGGAAAATGGAAACACAGACATTTTTGGTAAAGGTATAATATTACACTAGCCCTGGAAATCCTGCCACTCCGCATTTGCTTTTTTCAAATAACTCCCAATTGTCAGTTATCTGTGGCTTTTTAAAACAGGATGGAGTTACCTGTTACTCCTCTGCCTTAATTTTACCCACTCCTTCGCCATTGCTTTGAACATGATGCCGAAGGAAGCCAGTTCTTTCTCCTGCTGACAAGTCACCGTTATTACAGCTTCCCCAAGTAACATGATCAATACCTTCGGAGGCGTTTTATTCTACTTTCCTCAGATGTCATATAAAGACACTTTTTTCAAATGCTATTTCTCATAGGCACTGAATGATGGTCTGAACACACAATCAAAATGTGGAAGTTAAAGCCACCAGAGACACGCGAAGTTCGTCTTCCGTTTCACATAACAGAAATATAGACGACCTTAAGCCAATGAGTGTGTATCGCTTAGGGAATTGTAGGAATCTTGTGTAGGAGCCATACCTAAATTTTTTCTATTTCACAACTCGTTCGTGCTGTGATCCTGAATTAATTTGAAAACTCCCTTTCTATACAAGAATCAAATTTCTCCCATTTAAAAACCTCCCATGAGCACTGCCAAATACAGTGCATAAAGAGTTATAATTTCCACCAGCCCATGGGTGAGTTCCGCCCAGTGGGTAGGGCTGCTGTCCCCGGCTCTGCGAGGAGGCGTGATGATGGTCCAAGCTTCCCATCACACTGCAGAGAGGGTGGCTCTTCAGGCCACTTGCTTGCCATCCCTGTCCTGTGGCAAAGTGGCCCATGAAGTAAGTTTACAGTTGTGAGTATGTGAAATACAGAGTTTATTCTTGTATTATTATTTATTAATCACTACATTCTTTCTATACAAGAAACTGTATACCTACTTTTGCTAACCCCTACGTAGCACAAGTAGAATTGTGCCTTATGATTCTTGGTCATAGTACGAATAGTTTTCATAATTTAGCTGCTTGTGTGGATAATACTTTTGGCTTCATTTCCTTTATTTCTTCATTTATTTTGTCCCTGCAGCAGTGCACGCATCTGCAAGCACAACTAAGGCTGCACTGGAAGCAGCAGCTTGCCACTTCCTATGCGTAACATTTGTCTCATCATGAATTAGGAGGCCACAATGATTATTCTAAAGACAGAGTTGCCAGACTTTCAATTGCCTCCATTCTTTATAGTCCAATAAATATGTTTCCTTTTTTAATGACACATTTTCTACATCATAGTCCTTAGCAATCAGGAAAGAATCAATAAGTATTGAACTTCATTCAGTATCAGACACGTAAATAAAATGTCTGTTGTGTAGGCTCTTGGTCCGGAAAAGCCTTAGTCTTTCATCAAGGCTATCTGGAACCTTCAACTCCCACCAGGAGGGAGTCAGTACAGGTGCTGGTTTCTGTACCAGAAAAATACTTACATGTATCTTGGTATATGCATCGTGCTTCTCCTGGTCACGTTCCATTTTGGATGTGAATGGCTTTACACCAACAGACTTTCTGATGCAGAATTGGAGTTCTAAAGAATAGGAAACAGACCCGGCTGGGGTGGCACAGTGGATTGAGTGCTAGCCTGCAAACCAAAGGGTTGCCAGTTCAAGTCCCAGTGACGGCACATACCTGGGTTTCAAGCCAGGTCCCCAGAAGGGGGCACTCAAGAGGCACCACACATTGATGTTTCTCCAGTGTGTAAATTTCACCAGTGTGAAAATTCATGTTCAGCATTATAGTCAGCGCCAAAGTTAAGAAACATCATTCAGACAAAGACCCTCCCATATTATCTTTCCTGTCTCTTTGACACTTCCCTATAGTGAGAATCTGCGATGTCATTGAGTGGCTTATCTTAGTTTTCTTCAATGAATGACTAAGTTTTACTTCTTCAATACTTTTCCTAATCGATGCCTTGCAGTGTGACTTTTACTTCAAATTTCCTACTATATGCTTTCTTTTTTTAATTGTTTATGGTATTAGAGTTGTCCCAATTTTTTCCCTTTTGCCTCCCTCCACCCAACCACCCCTCTCTCCCACGGTCAATTCCCTTCTGTTGACCATGCCCACAAGTCATTCATACATGTCCTTTGACTAATCCCTTTGCCTTCCTTCCTTCATTCTCCCCCTCCTTCCTCCCCTCCTGCTGCTATCAGTCTTTTCCATGTTTCCATGTCTCCGGTGTCTCTGGTTCTATTTTCCTCATTAGTTTATTGTTTTTAGATTAGATTAGATTCCAGTTATAAGTGAGGTCATATGGTATTTGTTTTTTGCCAACTAGCTTATCTCAGTTAGTATAATAGTCTCCAGTTCCATCCATGCTCTTGCAAAAGGTAGAATTCCTTCTTTCTTTCAGCTGCATAGTATTCCATTGTGTGCATGTACCAGTTTTTAATCCACTCATCTACTGATGAGCACTTCGGAGGTTTCTAAGACTTGGCTATTGTAAATACTGCTGCTATGAACAGAGGAATGCAGAAGTTGTTTTGAATTGGAGTTTCAGGATTCTTAGGATATATTCCCAACACTGGAATTGCTGGGTCATAAAGCAGTTCCATTTTTATTTTTTTGAGGAAAATCCATACTATTTTCCAGTGGCTACAGTGGTTGACTGGTCTGTATTCCTACCAACAGTGCTCTAGGGTTCCCTTTTTTCCACATCCTAGTCAGCACTTGTTTGTTGATTTGTTAATGATAGCCATTCTGACAGGTGTGAGGTGATATCTCATTGTGGTTTTAATTTGCATCTCTCTGATGGCTCGTGATGTTGAGCATTTTTTCATATGTATATGGTCCATCTGTATGTCCACTTGGAGAAATGCCTATTCAGGTCCTTTGCCTATTTTTTAATTGGATTCTTTGTCTTTCTGGTGTTGAGTCATGTGAGTTCTTTACATACGTTAAAGATCAAACCCTTGTCCGAGGTATCATTGACAAATATGTTCTCCCTCATAGTCAGGTCCTTCTTCATTTTGATGATGGTTTCTTTACCTATGCAAAACCCTTTTAATTTGATGTAGTCTCATTTTTTTCTTTTATTTTCCTTGCCCTAGGAGATATATTGGCAAAAATATTGCTACATCAGATGTCTGAAATTTTACTGCCTATGTTTTATGCTAGGACTCTTACAGTATTATGACTTATATTTAAGTCTTTTGCCTATATTGAGTTTATTCTAGTGTATGGTGTAAGTTGGTGGTGCAGTTTCATTATTTTGCATGTACCAGTCTAGTTCTCCCAACGACATTTATTGAAGAGACTGTTTTTACTCCATTGTATTCTTGTGCCCGCTTTGTCAAATATTAATTGACCATAGAGACATGGGTGTATTTCTGGGCTCTCTCTTCTGTTCCATTGATTTATGTGTCTGTTCTTATGCCTGAACCAGACTGTCCTGATTACCGTGGTCTGTAGTATAGTTTTATATCAGGTATTGTGATACCTCCTGTTTTGTTCTTCTTTCTCAGGGTTACTGAGGCTATTCAGAGTGTTTTTGGTTCCATATAAGTTTTTAGAATATTTGTTGTAGATCTGTGAAATATGCCATTGGTATTTTAATAGGGTTTGTGTTAAATCTATAGATTGTTTTGGGTAGTATGGACATTTCAATGATTTTAATTCTCCCAATCCATGAACAGGGTATAGGCTTTCATTTATTTGTATCTTCCTCAGTTTCTTTGCTCAGTATTCTATAGTTTTCCCAGTACAGGTCTTTTACATCCTTAGTTAAATTCATCTCTAGGTACTTTATTTTTCTTGTTACTATAGTAAATAAGATTTTTTCTTAGTTTCACTGTCTGATAATTCATTGTTAGTGTACAAGAATGCCATCAATTTCTGAATGTTGAGCTTGTATCCTGCTACTTTACCAAATTTGCTTATTAGGTTGAGGGTTTTTTTTTTTTTTTTTGGTGGAGACTATAGGGTTTTCTATGTATGCCATCATGTTGCCTGCAAATGACAGTTTTACTTCCTCTTTCCAATTTGGATGCCTTTTATTTATTTTTTCTTGTCTAATCACTGGGGCTAAAACTTCCAGCACTATTCTGAATAAGAGTGATAAAAACAGAAACCCTTTTCTTGTTCCTGATCATAAGGGAAACATTTTTAGATTTTGCCCATTGACTATGATGTTGGCTGCAGGTCTCACATATGTGGCTTTTATTATGTTGAGGAATGCTGCCTCTATTCCCACTTTGCTGAGTGTTTTTATCATAATTGGGTGCTGGATTTTGTCAAATGCTTTTTCAACATTGTTGATATGATCATGTGATTTCAGTATTTCATTTTGTTTATGTAATTTATTATGTTTATTGATTTGTGAATGTTATACCACCCTTTCACCTCTGGGATAAATCCCACTTGGTCATGGTGTATGATCTGTTTAATGTATTGCTGGGTCTGGATTACCAATGTTTTGTTGAGGATTTAACATCTATATTCATCACAGATATTGGCCTGTAATTTTCTTTCTTTGTTGTGTCTCTACCTGGTTTTGGAGTTAGGATAATAATGGCCTCATAAAAAAGAGTTTGGGAGTCTTCCCTCTTCTTGAATTTTTTGGAATAGTTTAGAAGGATAAATGTTAGTTCTTCTTTGAATGTTTGGTAAAATTTGCCTGTGAAGTCATCTGGTCCAGGGCTTTTGTGTGCTGGTACTTTTTAAATTACTGCTTCAATTTTGCTGGTTGTTATCTGTCTGTTCAGGCTTTCTGCTTCTTCTTGATTCAGTTTTGGGAGATTGTATATCTTCAGAAATTTGTCCATTTCACCCAGGTTGTCCACTTTGTTGGCATATAATTGTTCATAGTAACTTCTTAAAATCTGTTGTGTTTCTGGGTTATTGGTTGTTACTTCTCCTCTTTCATTTCTGATTTTATTTATTTGGGTCTTCTCTCTTTTTTTCTTGAGAAGTGTGGTTAAAGGATTGTCTATTTTGTTTATGTTTTCAATGAACGAGCTCCTGGATTCATTCTTTGAATTGTTTTTTAGTCTCTATGTCATTTAATTCTGCCCTGATCTTGATTGTTTCCTTTCTACTACTTTCTCTGGGCTTTATTTGGTGTTATCCTTCTAGTTCTTTTATATGTAAGGTTAGGTTGTTTGAGATTTTTCTATCTTCTTTAGGTATGCCTGTATTGCCTACAGGTTTTGGGTTGTTGTATGTTCATTTTCATTTGTTGCCAGATACTTTTTGATATTTTTCTTGATCTCATCATTAACCCATTTATTATTTAATAACATGTTATTCAGTCTCCATATATTTGAATGTTTTTGAGTTTTCTCCTTGAGCTTGGTTTCCAGTTTCAAGCAATTGTGATCCAAGAAGATGCTTGATATGATTTGAATTATCTTGAATTTGTTAAGGCTTATATTGTGTCCTACCATGTGATCTATCTTTGAAAATGATCCATATACCTTTGAAAAGAATGTATACTTTGCTTCTTTGGGGTGAACTATTTTATAAATATCCATTAACTTCATATAATAAGAGTGTCATTTACTGCCACCATATCCTTATTGATTCTTTTTTTGGATGATCTATCTATTTGTGTCAGTGGAGTTTAAAATCCCCTATGATGACTGTATTGCTGTTAATCTCCTTCTGAAAGTCTTCCAAGATTTTCCTTATACATTTAGGTGCTCATATGTTAGGTGCATGTATGTTTATAAGGGTTATACCCTCTTGTTGGACTACTTCCTTAAGTATTATGTAATGACCTTCTTTGTTTCTTGTTATGGCCTTTGTTTTGAAGTCTGTTTTGTCTTATATAAGTATTGTTACCCCATCTTTTTTCCATGTCCATTTGTTTGGTATAATTTTTTCACTTTCAGCCTGCGTAGATATTTTGCTCTCATGTGGGTCTCTTGTAGACAGTATATATGTGGGTTGTGTTTTCTTATCCATTCAGCTATCCTATGTCTTTTGATTGGAGCATTCAACCCATTTACATTTAAGGTTATTATTGAGAGGTATTTATTCATTGCCATTTTTCCTTTGTGCCTGTGTTCCTCTCTTCTCTCTCTCTCTCTCTCTCTCTCTCTCTCTCTCTCTCTCTCTCTCTCTCTTTCTCTCCTTCTCCTCCTTCTCCTTCTCCTCCTTAATTCTCCTTCCTCTTCTTCTTCTTCTTCAAGCAGTCCCTTTAACATCTGTTGCAATGCTGGTTTGCTGGAGACACACTCTTTTAGCCTTTTTTTTGTCTGGGAAGCTCTTTGTTTAGCCTTCCATTTTAAATGAGAGCCTTGCTGGACAGACTAGTTTTGTTTGCAGGTCTTTGTTTTTCATTTCTTGGAATATTTCATGTCATTTCCTTCTGGCTTGTAGTGTTTCTGCTGAGAAATCAACTGATAGCCTTATCAGGGCTCCTTTGTATATTACTAGCTGTTTCTCCCTTGCTGCCTTTTAGATTTTCTCTTTGTCTTTAAGTTTTGCCATTTTAATTATGATGTGTCTTGGAGTGGGCCTCCTTGTATTCATCTTGTTTGGGACCCTTTGTGATTTCAGAACTTGTGTGACTTTTTCCCTTACCAAGTTAAGGAAATATTCTGTCATTATTTTTTCAAACAAATTTTCTATCCCTTGCTCCTTTTCTTCTCCTTCTGATATTCTTGTGATCCAAATGTTGTGACATTTCATCTTGTCCTGAAGCTCCCTTAAACTATCCTGAGTACTTTCGAGTCTTTTTTCATTTTGTTGTTCTGACTGGGTGTTTTTCTCTACTTTGTCTTCTAGCTTGATGATTCAGTCTTCTCCTTCATCCAGCTAAATTTTAATTCCTTCTAGTGTATTCTTCATTTCAAATATTGCATTCTTCATTTCCTCCTGGTTCTTGTTCATCGTTTCTATGTCCTTTTGCATGCTGATGTAATTCCCACTAAGTTCCTTGTATCTCCCATAAAGTTCCTTGTAGTTATCATTGAGTTCCTTGAGCATCCTTATAATCATTTTTGAGCTCTATATCTGATAGATTGCTTGCCTCATTTTTCATTTAGGTTTTTTTTTTCCTGGGGATTCCTCCTTTCTTTTCATTTGTGGGTTGTTTCTTTGTCTCCTTATTTTAGGTGACTCTTTTGCTTGTTTCTGTGTGTCAGATTGCTCTGCATTGACTCCTGTCTTTCAGGGTGACCTTCTCTGGTAGGAGTTCTGTGGGACTCAGTGGTACAGTCTCTTTAGTCTCCTGGTATGGATGCTCTAGGGATGCTGTTTATTCAGTTTTTGTGGGCTCACTTGTTGTACTTGCACTTTGATTATTGATGGCCTATTCACTGGCGAGTTCTCTAGTTGGCTGACTGAGAATCACAACTCCCGCCACATATTACATGTTGTTACAGGTGCTGGTGGAACAGAGCAAAACTACCCAGAAAACCAAACCCATGCCAGCAAAAATACCCTCTGCCACATCAGCAATATCAATAGCAAATGAGTAAAGATTAATAAAGGTTGAGAGAGATAAAGAATATTATAAGATAGGGCCCTGGCTGGTGTAGCTTAGTGGATTGAGTGCCAGCCTATAAATCTAAGGGTCACTGATTTGATTACCAGTCAGGGCACATGCCTGGGATGTGGGCCAGGTCCTCAGTAGGGCACGTGTGAGAGGCAACCACCCACTGATATTTCTCTCTCTCTCTTTCTCCCTCCATTCACCTCTCTCTAAAAGTAAATACATAAAGTATTTTTTAAAAGAATATTATTAGATAGGAAAAAGAATATGAGATGAATGAAGGAAGGAAAAATGATTTTTAGAGGGAAAAGGAGGGGAAATAATAAGGGTAGGGAATAGAAACAAGGCAAAGAAAGGGAGAAAGTAAAATTTAAAACATAAGTAATACTGGGAGGGAAAATGGCAAAATGAAGAAAAAGCAGAAGTATATATGAGGTTTGAAATAAAATTAAAAAGAGTGAACCAATAGGAACAAAATTGAAGAAAGACCACAACAGGGTGAATAATAATGACAAATGAGCAAAATAAATAAAGGTGAAAAGAGAATAAGAATGTTATAAGAAAGAGGAAAGAAAATATGAGATGTCTATAGTAAAGAAAAATGATTTTGAGAGGCTAGAGGGAGGAAAAACAATAAGAGAGAGGAATAGAATCCAGGCTAAGAAAGGGAAAAAATAAAATTTCTTACTTAAATACGGAAGGACAGGAGGAAGGCAAAATGGAGTAAGACACCCAGTGGCAGAGTAACCCATGAGATTTGAAATTAACAAATAGTAAACAAGTAGGAATAAAATTGAACAAAAACTGCCATAACTGCAATATCCATGCCAAATAAGCAACAATTAATACATTTGGAAAGAAAATAATAATATTTTAGGAAAAGGAAAAAGAATGCAAGCTGGCTAAAGGAAAGAAAAATGATTTTAAGAGGATGGGGGAGGAGAAACAGTAAGAGTAAGAAATAGGAACAAAGTGTAGAAAGGGGGAAATAAAATTTAAAATGAAAATAAGAAAAGGAAGTAAGAAGGCAAAATGAAGTAAGATAATGGAAGGGTACAATGTGAGGTTTGAAATAAAAATAAAATTAAAAAACAGCCCTGGCTTGTGTAGCTCAGTGGATTGAGCATGCGCCTGCAAACCAAAGGATCGTGGTTTGATTCCCAACCAGGGCACATGCCTAGGTTGCAGGCCAGTCCCCCACAGGGGACGCATAAGAGGCAACCATACATTGATATTTCTCTCTGTCTCTCCTTCCCTTCCCCCACTCCTTCCCTTCCCCTCTAAAGATAAACAAATAAAATCTTAAAAATAAAAAATAAAAAATTAAATTAAATTAAAAAACAAATAAATAAAAAGTATAAAAAATAAGACAAAAATAGTGAATTAGTTACAATCCAATTGAAGAAAAAGGAAAAATGTTATAGGGCTATGCAAGAGAAAAATATAATACAAATACTGAAGAAGAATGAGGTGGAATTTGTCTCATCAGAGTTTGGTGTTTGCCTTCTGTCTTCCCCTTCTGGATGCACCTCCGGCCTTTTATCATCTCAAGATCCAGGGGTGGGTCACCATCTTCAGGCAGCACTGCATGTACCACCTTCACCTGCCCCTAGAGGGGATTTCTTTGCAATTGGCAGTGTGGAACCCCTGGTTCTCCAGGGGGAGGTGCTGTTCTGCACTCTGGGAAAATTGTGGGTGCGTTTCTCCACCCCTGCACTGCCCATCTTGGTCTGTCCCAGCTTCTTTCCTTATGTCCAATAATGTATAGTTCTGATGAACTAGCTATCCATTTCAAGGGAGGGGGCAATCTGTTTAAGAGGGTCAGCTCCTTCCTGCTTGGTGCTGATGGCAGCTCTGTGTGAGATCAGAAGGTGGGTGGGGCCCTGATTATCCCTTTTTTACCCCAATTTCTGATCTCACTGACTTGATGGCCTTAGTGGAATAGGGTCCTAAGGAACCACTGTATTTTGTCTCCCTGAGAGAAGCTCGAAATGAGCCCCTTTGGAGTTTCTCTTCCTGTCTTTCTCCTGCAGATACGCACTCTGCAGGGGGTTCTTGAGCCTGGCCTGACTGTTATGGAGAGCTTCCCAGTAGATCTGGTGCTTGCAGTCCTGCAGGAGGTAGGGGCTAGGTACATCCTTCCCATCCCAGAAGTTTGAACTCTGCCAGGGAAGGGTGGTCTGCCTGGCTGTAAATAATCTCAGGGCTCATGTCTTATCCCTCTAATTTTCAGCCCACTGTCCTCGCAGTAGACACAGTCACAAACTTTCCATTTTGCATAGCCCCCATCTTGCTAGCTGCATGGAACTGGGGCCCAGAAATCCCTTTGCTTTGCAACTTTCTGATCTCCCTGCCAAGCTGTAGTCAGTGGGGGCAAACTGTGCTTTCTATCTTGTTCCTTTGCTGTCAGGGCAGCTGCACAAGGGTGTCCCTGCCCAGCATGTTTCAGCTCCTCTTTAAAAAAATCTGTCTTTGGTGCCCTCACTCCTGTATGGAGTCACTGTCCAGTTCTCTGCACACACCACCTCCCAAAAAGCCAAAAGTCTCTCACTGTCATGGCTGGCCACAGCCTACTTTCCACCCTTGCTAGGTGTGGCTTCTGATCATTTTGGGAGAAAGAGTCCCCCTCTCTCTCTGTCTGGCATTTGGCACTGAAGCTATGGAGATGCAGCTCACTGTGTGTGTATAGCTTGGATCTCCCTGATTCTGTATATCCTCCCAAGTCTCTCCAGACTAGGGTCAGGGGTTCCCTGCACAGGACTAGGACCCCCTGTCCTGGGAAGGGAGGAACCATAAAGCTGTGATTTCTGACTAGTCTCTGCTTGTGCAGGTGCCATGCATGGGGTTTCTCTCCTTCAATTTATAAAATCTTGTTGCCACCCATTGTGAAGGGTTTTCTGTTCTCCTTGGCCTCAAAACTTCATATCAGCTAAAACTCCATTGATTCTTGAGGTTATTTGTTGGAATATCAGCCAAGAATCTCAGGCTAGTATGCTTTCTGAGACACAAACATTGAGTTCTTCCAGTTAAGTCATTTTTATCCTTGTTGGCTTCTCATGGATATGTGTTATACACTGGAGATCCTTCTCCTTAAAAGATTCTTCTTACTCAGTTGGCATACCTTACTTTTTCAGCCCTCCTGAACTCTTCAAACTTCTTTCTTCCCTTCACTTGGACCCATCATGACCCCTTCATGATGGGTAAGCCATTTAACTTGCCTCTTGTGAAACAAACAAAAAAAATATTCTGAATCTTGTCAAAATGATAATGAAGACTTTGTTCAAGGATATTGCACCCTGGCTGAGTCATTCAGTTAATTGAAGCATGGTCCCATACAGCAAAAGATCATGAGTTTGATTCCCGGTCAGAGCAAATGTTGAGGTTGCACATTGGTTCCTCAGGTTGAAGTGCGTAGCAGGGTCAACAGCGTACTGGAGTCAACTGACCAATGTTTCTCTCTCTCTCTCTCTCTATCTGTCTCTCTCTCCCTTCTTCTCTCTAAAATCAATAAACATATCCTCAGGCGAGGATTTAAAAAAAACAGTATTGCAAAATGTGGTGTCAAACTGTTGCAATAGGGGCGAAAGATGAGGCTCAACTCTGAATACAGCAAGAATAAGTGGGGATTCATAGTCAAGGAGCTAGTTTGGAACAGAGATTATTAAGGGTGATTACTAAAAATAAGGAAAATTCTTGCTGAACTGACCTAACAGGATTCTTGCTAAAGGCATGCCAGGGTGATCAGATATTAAGGGTGCAGTGGTGGGGAATGAGAAATTTGACCTTCAGATGTTGAAAGTAGGGGGATTCAGTCTAAATTGGCTTAGCAGGATTCTTGCTAAACCTGAACACGCAAATATGAACACTGAAGTCCAAGACTGAGGCATAGTTGAGAAGGGGGCATGAAGAACCGTGACTCAAGTTTGGTCGAGGGGAGAGTCTTTGTCAAGTGCTGCCTTCTCTCTTTGCCCTTGCTACTCTAGTGGCACATCTGTTGTCGTGGTTTTAGCTCTGACTCTGCTGAATAAAAAATGAACATCCCTAGACCTCAAATCCTATGACTTCATTTCTACGTTTACAGATGTTCTCAGGTCAGCATATCTTAAATTAAACTTATCAACTGTCTGCCTGTCACCATTTTTGCAATTATCATTTTTGTTTCTCTGGTCCTTCAAGCTAAAAATCTGGCTAAACTCTTCAAGCTAAACTCTTGTTTGTCTGCATCCTTTCCTTTATTATATCAATAAATTTTGTCAACCTATCCTTATAGATTATGCCTGAATTCCAGTTTTCATCAGTGCGATCTCCTAGCTGTGTCTCCATGAGAACCTTGGTCTGTGGTCCCTGTGCCAAGTTCTGCTTGCATGTAACAGATCAACAGGAAGCCTGACCTTCCTTAGTCACAATTTAATTTTCTTATTCCTCTAGTGGCTGCTTACTTTCTCGTCCATGAAACCTTAAATGGTGTGGGTCTCTTGATGATGCTGCCCTCTGATCCCAGAGGCCAGGAATCTCATGCTCTCTGAGTGTCGGACATTTTTGTGTTTCTGTCATTTCCATGCCACTGTCTCACCTGGAATACCCATGCTTGACCCAAATTCTTTGTTTCCTTTGTAGTAAAAAGTCAAGGGCCACATCCTCCTTCTAAACTTTTCCTGATCCTAGTTCATCTTGATTCTTCTCTAATTTCAATCTTTATAACTTTCAGAAGCCATCAACTATATTTTAGCTCTTAATATTATACTATTTTTACTATATCTCATTATCTCTTTATCATTTTTTGTGAATATGTTATGTCTCAACACTAAGGTTCAACTCTTAGGGGCCAGACATTTCTCACCTAGATCCACATGGATATTTTACAGGATAAATTATGGTAGATGGATGTTCATACAATGCTTATTGCTTGATTGATGATTAGTGTTCTTATAAGGAAGGTGTTTCACTCTTCACCTGCTGCTTTTTCTCTGTTCTACAAATATTTAATATTTTGTCAAGAAATGCAAATTGTGAAAAGCACATTGAGTAGGTAGGTACCAATATATTATGCACTCATCCTAGGAGTACTTGGATAGCTATATGAGCAGAAAACACAGGCTTTTGTTCTTTTTTTTGCCTCTCTTCAGTTGAAGTTTGATAGACATTTCTTCAGAGAACTGATGTATAGCATGCTTGCAGACAGATTTATTATTGGAAAAATTAGGAATTGAGAGGTGACATAACTGGCCCAAGATTATTTATGTCTATGGCAGTGCTTACTGCCATGCATTGGAGTGGAGAATTAAACATTTTTATTCAGACAATGCAAAGGATTTTTTAAAAAATGCAAAATATACAAATATCAAGGACCAAGGAAAATAGGAGAATGTCTTCTGAACTCTGAAAATTAATTCTTTATTTTTGCATAGTAATATCTGCAAGCCACTTTGGACCCATGCTATTTAGGTGAAGGGTTTTGAAGAAAGTGCCTGTTCGCAACTCAGGGCTTTATTTGGGGGTCCTCTGGAGGGCAGAGGGGCAAGTTGCATATTATATTGTGTCATTTCTACATGGAACACTTGATATTGTTTAAGTCAGGTCTTTCAAATCTGTCCGCAGGAAGACTCTTGATTTCTATTAAATAGATTTATGGAGACTACAGACATTCTTCTCTAGCTCAGAGATTTGTGTTTAGTTTTCTGGGATACTTTCCAATAATAATGTCTTTCAGGACTCAAATTCTGTGATAGAAAAACGAAGATAAAAATATTCTACTATCTGTGCTGGCTTTGACATAAATTGCGCTCTGAATACTATAGCTTGGATCCCCACAGCCCTGCCAACCCCAATAGATATTTAGTTTCAACCAATGTATTTAGCTTGGTTTTGCTCGATAAAGTTTTAGATAATTGCTATTGCTGTTGTTGTTTTTATTTCTTTTTTGAGGCTTTCCTGATTGTTTCCAGGGCATAGGAAAGGGATATTTAATAAAATGCAAAGGTTATAATGTTACGGCCTCTAGCAAAGTTTATATAATGCTGACCCTTGAGATGTTTCTAATCCCTTCTGAGATAATGAACAAAATCATAGACAGAGGTTTGCATGTTCCCAGGGAGGATCAGTTAAATGGTTTTTTGTTAGTTTTTGAATCTGTAGTTTAGGATTCAAATCCATTCTATCATGGTGTACATATAAGAAACCCACAAAAAGTGCATGTGTCTTAACATGTCATTTAAAATTAAACTTTTTAACCATTCAGAAGAGAGACAAAATGTGGCAGAATCATTTATTTTTAAAATTATTTGTGCATAGCTGCCCTGTCATGTATTTGGTATAAATTTAGTCAGGATTATAACTACAAGTATTCAAGTTTGCCGACAATTTTAAATAATGCCAAGCAATTTGAAAATATTTTTAAACTTTTAGTGGAAATATGAATAGGAAATCAAATTATTACCATTTCTTATAATGTTGTAAATAATAGATTTTGCTCTGTTGCAAGTACTGGATACTTTTAATAGACTGAAGATAGTCTCATGGTCTACAAAGATCGGTGTAGTTTCAAATTTCTTCTGATACACCGCTATGTGGCTGTGTTTAGAGAAAGATACCCAACAACAAAACTTTTTAATTCATTACTGTATAACTTGCTGATTATTAGCATAACTTAATTCTTTCCCTAAAAATATTAATTGTTTAAAAATGCCCTCCTCATAAAGCAGTTTCCTCAACTCTTAGTTTTGAGTAGGCAACCTTCCTGCATCATTAGTATAGTGATGGCTTTGATCTCCTGTATTCCAGCAGGGGCAAAACACCAGTGATAAGGAAAGAAAAAGAAATTCAGCAGTTTCTATCTACAGGGCAATATACTTATAAGCATTATTGCAAAAAGATCTTTTTTTATGTCAATGTCAGAATGCTATGATGATTGAGGAAGGATACCATGGAAACTGTCATTCTTGCATTGATTAGTAGTGCAGAAGTCTTTTTTCTTTTTTGGCTAGCATGTTGACCTATTTTTATATATAGGCTCAATTTTTTTAAAAAGAGCATATATTTGAACTACAATGGATTTCAACTTTTTAGCACTTACTCGAATATCTATAATGTGTAATCTGCTAGTCCCTGAGGAAGCTGAAGAAAAGAGAAGGAGAAAGTAAGAAAACCAGAGGAAGCTTGACCTTTCAAGAATCTAGAAAGTGATCTCCTTAGTATAATTTTTACCTTTATATTTATTTCTTTATTTTGTTTCTTGGTTAATTGCTAAAATTATAAAGAATTCTATAATACCCTGTCCAAATGGGAAATATTTAGACTTAAGAAAATAGAATATATGATTTATTTAGAACAATTTGCAATTTCTTTGAAATTCATAATTTATCTAGGTTTAACTTCTTTGGTCATAGCTATAAGTAGCTGGATGCTATAAGTAGTTGGATCATGACATGACAGAGCCGTAATCAGGACTACTCAATGACTGGATGTGTATGCCATAAATCCTCATAGCCACCTACTTACCTGGATGAAGTTCACTGGCAATTGTTAAAGTTTCCTTTCAATTTTATCTTCTTAGATATAAACATAATTTAACACTTTAGGGCACTGTAACCAAAAAAGTGTATAGAAGTTTGGCCGTCTTCTAAGTCTAAAATTATGTGTTTTAAACTTTATGCAATTCTTTCTCCAGAAATTATTTCTTTTACTTAAAGTATAATACTCCTTAAAATTAAAACATAACTCTGGCCAGCTGTCTTTTGACCAGTCATTAGACTTTGATAATTCAGCATTTTCTTTTCTGGGGATCAATATCTAAGGGAAAAAAGATACCCCAGTGGAGAACATTTCATACGAAGTTTTGTAAACCTGTCCCGTTCCTGAGGAATTTGTTAACTCATGCATTCTGGCATGTAAGAAAGATGGCAAGTGTGTCGACGCAAGTGTGTCAACACAAGTGTGAATTGAATTTTGGCATTCTGAGACCTTCCTTCTGTTCCAACCCGTTCCCTCCAAGCCCCATTCTTTCTCTTTTCCTCCCTTCTTTAAAATGGAATCTCAGTGAATCAGACTCTGAACTTGCCTTGCCCTTGATACCCTTCCCAGTTTGTGGACTTTTCATGATTACTGTAGATAGAAGAACAAAAGCCAAAAAAGAAAAAAAAACCACCCAGAAAACTTCACCAAACTGCCACTTATAATACAGCTGGTAAAAATTCTCTTCTGTAGATGCAATCGCTAGCTGAAAAATCAAAAACACTGTTTTCTCACTTCTAACGATATTTCTAGATTTATCTGTTTATTTTTTAAATTACTTTTGTTTAGCATACAATCATGTGATAGTATAAGTCACTGCTCTCATTTTTATCAGAAGGAATTGTACAATTGTACTTTGTTTTAAGACTTTCTATCTGACCTAGCTCTGGCATTTTCAGAAGGTGACCTTGAAATGTACTTCAGAAAAAATAGAGGCCATTAAGTGAACAAGTATTTCCTCCTGGCCATAACATCTAACAGCCTATCTGCACCCACTGTCGATGTTCTTTCTTGCTCCATCTCCTCCATGTTTTCAATCTTGAGTTCTGTGTGTGTTCTGAACATCCCCATGCCTTTTCCACCTTGAAAATATAAATGGTTTGAACCTAAGTTGCTCCTAGGCTTTCAATACTGCCTCCTTCCATTTCCAACCAAGCTTTTTGGAAGGTCATGTTACACACTGTCTTCTCCTGTTTTGACTTTGTGTTGCTCTAGGCCCTTTCTTAGGCCCTTATCATTCTTAAAGGTCAACAATAATCTCTATGTTGCCAAATCCACTAGACACCTTCTTTTGTCAAAATTTTCCTCTCAGTATTCTGACTCCCTATACAATAAATTCCACTTTTTCTTGTACCTATTCTGGCTGTTTCTTCCCATGTTCCACTTCTTCTGTGGACCTCTTAGATTAGTGAGCCAATGCTTTTTAATCCATTGAAAATTGTAGTCTGTTTAGGAGATGCCCCAGGATTGAGCATGCTGAACTTCTGAACAGTGTGATTAAGAACTTGTGTCTTAACTGCTGGCATTCCTGGGGGCTCATCTTAGGAGCCCTTTTCTATACACATGTTTTTCCAGGGTGATTGATCCCAAACAAATGGCTTCAACCACTGTCCATAAACTGTCATCTTATACCTTCAATGGTTATCTCTCCTCATTTCTAAACCTCTACTTTTAATTGTCATTCAGGCACCTGTAATTAAATATCCTGCATCTCAAAATCAAGAGATTCAAATGTAACACCTTTCATCCCAAGCATGCTTGTTTTTTTGCTGTTAACTACAATACAGACAATTGCACCAGTTGCCTGTTTGCCCAAACCAACACCCTTGGAAGGATTCTAGATTATTCCCTCTTTATTATCTTCTATGCCCACTAGGTTACTAATACCTCTCTGTGCGTGGCATCATTCTCTCTCCTATTTATTTCCCCCATTTCCTTTCCTATATTCCCTCCCTGAAGTTAGACCCCATTAATTCTCAATGGATAAGTCACCTGAATAGCCATTCCTCTTGCTGTGAGCCCCTTAGCATGTCCTCCTGGTTGGATTCCCAGCTTCCTTCCAGGTGTTTTCTCTCATCACTTCCTCACATGCCCTGTGCCCTTGAACCTGAATGCACCTTGCAGTTTCAAGCCCCCTCAAATTCACACAGGCTGCTCTCCCTGCCTCAATTGCCCCCTTTATGTTCCACCTGGCTGATTCCTGTACACTCTTCCACATCACTCTTTCTAAGATGCCTTTCTGGTCCCCTCAAACCCAGCTTCAGTTTGATGTGCTTCTTCTGGGCCTATAACTGTCCCCGTATATTTTACCTGAACATTGAGACAGTAGATAATGTTTAATTGTTGGTGAAGTGGTTACAAACCTAGGCTCTACAATCAGTCTGGCTGGGGATGTGGCTAAGTTCCAACACCCACATCATGATGATAGGAAGTTAGCCTCACCTATCAGTGCCTCAGTTCCTAATCCTAGAAATGGAGATAAAATTTTTTAAAGATTAACTGAACAGAAATGTGTAATATACTTAGAATGCCTGGTATACAAGAGTCTTAATAAAAGTTGTTTTTGGTTTTGTTCTTTTTTTCTTTATTTCCTCTTTTTTTTCCTTTTCCTTCTTTTTCCTTTTTCCCTCCTCCTCTTCTTTTCTTCATCTTACTCTTTTTCTTCTTTTTTCCTTCCTCTTCCCCCTCTTATTTTCTTCATCTTCATTCTGAGTCCCCTCTTCCTTTATAATCATCTTCTCCCACTCTATCTCTGTGAAGCTCCATGAGCACTGAGAATATATTATATTCATTTCCGTGCCCCATATTTTGTAATAGACAATTTTATTTTTATTGGCATTGAGAAAAATATTATTTTTTCTACCTTTAAAAATTATTATTTTTATCATTCGGAGTTACTGAATATTTTTTCAGTGTTATTGATAAAATACAGAGGTGTTCAGGAACCTTCACCAATGCTAAATATGCCAGATTGAGGTCCTACATAAATACATGGTAAGCATAATGATAATGTCAAACATTTGTGTCAGGTGTAGTTTAATAAAAAGAGCTTTGCATATATTAATTTACACCAATATTGTTCCCACTTATAGTAATCGGTTATTTTTTTCAGTTCACATAATTAATTACTTATTTATAACAATTGTATATAATAATTACTATATAAATATACCTTTTATACTGGAAAAGAAAAGAGGGACATGATTTTGTGTCTTTGAAAGACAAGAAAAGAAATGTAATTTTTCATCAGAGAAAAACTATAGGGAAAAATTTTAGTGTGTTAGATATGCAAATTAATTGATAAAATAAAATCTTTATTTAAAAAAAAGATTTTATTTATTTATTTTCAGAGAAAAGGGAAGGGAGGGAGAGAATCATCAATGTGTGGTTGACTCTCACGCATCTCCTACTGGAGACCTGGCCTGCAACCGAGGCATATGCCCTGACTGGGAATTGAACTGGCAACCTTTGGTTTGCAGGCCCACGCTCAATCCACTGAGCTATACCAGCCAGGGAGAAAAATTATTTTTTTAAGTGTGTACCAACAATTTTAATCTGGGATGGAGTTTCTAATGGGAGCTGAACTTCTCTATTTTTTTTTGCAATGGAAGGAACTTGATTCTTGGAATTAATTCTTGTTTCCACCATTTACAAAGAATAGCTTTGGGCCAGCCAAGCTTGTGGAAACTGTAGTTTCCACAATGCATTTGAAAGTAAGGAATGTGTTTAGAATTAATAGCATGTTGTATTTGTTATTACTGTAGTTTTAAATTGGAATATTAGCTAAGCTATATCTTTAAGACTGCTTTTTTTCTTTTTCACAAATGAAGAGGGATTCTACAACATTTGGTTTTCATGCTGAAGTAAGTCTGGGAAATGATAGCATACCAACCACCCCTTGCAGTGAGATTAAGAGGAATGAGGAGGGTCTGCAGAAAAGGCACGAGTGCAACTTGGGGTGACTCACCATTTCTTCAAACCCTGTCCTCCTCCACCCCAGTATCTATTTACCCCTCCAGGCACAGTAGTGATCTGTGGAGTATAGTTTGCATAATATTTCAGTGTTTGCCAGTTTGGGTTCAATCCTATGAAATATAATGCATTTTTTAATTAAAATTAAGGTTTGTTATATTTTAGTCATAATGAGTTTTTGGTCATAATAAGTTTGACCTACAAGCTTGTAAGTTGAGAATAACTGACAGTGAACAAGGAAATTAATTTGCAAATTAGACTGTTAGGGGGAAGTTTTGTTTGTGTTTTTTTCCTTTAGTAGCTGGGGCCACTGTGTTGAAATGGCCTTCACACTATGGTTCAATTCAACATTACACAAAGCAGGAAAAGTAACAGATTGTTACTGAAAGAATTTGGGGCAAGTTTTGTAATGCAAAGAATTTGTGGGGTCTATTTCATTGAACTGTGAGACATATAATTTGAGGGGGAATGGCAGGCAACCCATAATTAGTAAAAGAACAGGAGCTCTATTTTGTCATTGTGGCAGATATTCAATATTATTAGTTTTAACTTGTATTTGTTACTTGATTTTTTGTACTGCAACTGGTTAAGCATTTAGTACAGCCTTCATCTATCCTCAAAAAGCAGCTGTTGTCTGGTGGTTTCCTTCATCTGTATTTTCATTTAACCTGATAATGAAGAAGAATGCTAATGAAACCTTGTTGGTGTTCCTTTTGTACAACTGTAGCAAACTTCCCTTTTCTCGGCTTTAATCATGACATAGTTGCTCATAAGCTGTCCAACAGCACGTGTATGAGACCACTGTTAAGTCCATTTCTGGAGGGCAAAACCTTCACCTGGCACAGCTATGGCACAAAATGCTTTTTACTCTTCACAAAACCAGCCTTCAGCAATATCCAAGAGGGGCGACAGTGGTCTCACGTTCCCCATGGTTTGGCATAATTTCCCTCCTAATTTACATGTTCCTCCTTTTTTCCCTGTGTCATTTCCATGACTGAAGGTTATCATTTAACCAAGTTGGCCATCTTTTTACCTATTTGGAGGAATTCAGCATTCAAAAAACCAAACAAACAGTTTTTTATGTAAAAAATTTTTCTCACTCACAGTCATTAGTAAGTCATAAAAACATATTATTCATTTACTAGTTTGTCAATACATGAGACTTACCTTGATTATTTGACAATTTTTGTTCCTTCCAAAACTTAAACTTTGATTCTTGAGTGAACTTTTAAAAGAAGGAAAACAGGAGTTAAAGAAACCGAATGTGAGCCTGGAATAAAACTTTTGTTTCTACCCTAAACACATAGATGGTATGGCATTTTCTCTCTTTTTCTTCTGTCACCTATGAAAATATAAATGTTTGGCTCTGGGACAGAGATGTGCAGTGAAAGTCACTGAGTTCCAGAACTAGCTAACTAGCTACTTAACCATTTAGCTAGTTAGTCCCTTATAACTAGCTAAATGGTTAAGAACAAGTCATTCAACTTTTCTGGATTCAGTTTCTTCATTTGTAAAAGGAAGAGGTCTGATTATAATATCTTAAAACTAGTATTCTAGGATTACTGTACAAGTGTGGGAGAGAAACAGATTTTCCTCTACCTTTCTAAGTTCTCTTGGCTGGTCTAATAACTAAATCAACATGAGACTGATTAATAAGAAGAAAACACATTTCATTGTATATGTGACTGTGGTAACCCCACATATGTGAGAGATTTCGGGGCAGAAAGGGAAAATTGGTGTATATGACGTTCTGAGCTGAGAGTGAGGTAAGGAGCCTGGGCCTTCAGAGGGGAGGAAGGTCATTCACAGGAAGAGCAGATGTTCAGTAACTAGAGGTTGGCCCTGCCCTATATAGCTAGGTCATAAAATGTTGTTTCTGGAGATAACTCTTATTATGGGCAATGTCCCAAATTTAGATTGTCCTAAGTATTTCAGGGAGGGGTAGAAGTTTCTCTTGAGCCCACAGGGTCTCAATTATCTTCAGCCCAAAATAATTCATCTACCAAAATGGCACATCTTGGGAGGTCTGTTCTTAACCCCTTCACAAGTAATAAAAATATGATATGAAAGTTGTACTAAGTTACTTCCTCTAAAAAATCAGTAATAACAAAACTTACCATCTACTTTGTATTAACTTTACATAGTGGCAGAGGATAATAGTGGCGACTGAATCGCTGAAAAATACCAAATTAATATGCAGTTGCAGTCCAGATTAGCCACATTCATTCTAACAATCACATTACTCCTTTGCCCATTTTAAGGGGCAGTGATTATTTTTTGCTAGCTCTTTGGGAGAAATGGGTTATTTTTTTAATTATGAAAATGTTATTTCAGTAAATGTAATTTAATTAAAATGAGAATTTCTGCCAACTGTTTTAGATAAATACAGTATTCTTTTACTAGTATGAAAGGAGTTACTATTTGCTGTCTCATTTCCTCACTAATACCCTGCCCTGTTTAGCTTGAACCTGAGCTTGTGGAAGTTTAGTCTTAACCAAAGCAGTTCTTTTTCATGTAAGTCGGTTAGATGTGAATTGGGCAGCCTCAGGGTGCTTTTTTGTTCACTTTTAAAAGGCCCCCTCAAGAGGGCTCCTTTTAGAAACCTGGAATCATATGTTTGGAAGATTGATCCGAATTAGCATTAGAATGGTCCTTTTATTTTTAAAAACCATACAGACTATTTAAAATATGCTAAATCGACATAAATTAAACTAAAACTGAATAAGGGAAATAACATTTCTTGTTTTATTCTGCCTTTGTGTTGAAAGAGCTGAAATCAGAGGAAAAAAATGTAAAATATGTTAAGGTACAATTTCTGTCCTCAAAATACAGGAGAAAATGTATGTGTTCAAAAGGCTCAAATTAATGTTATTCATTTTCTTGTGACTTTACATGCCCTAGAATGCTATAAGCAGACCAAGACTTTATATGTGTTTTGACTGCTGAGAAGCCTTTTTATTCACTTTTAAAAAGAAATATTACATTAATACATTTCTAGAATTACTTTTAAAATTATCTTGTTGGTAGAACTGCTGGCAGTTGATGAAGCATATTAATGTGTCTTCTCTTTTGTAAATGGTATAGAAATTTTTTCCAGAGTTAAGACAGTACACACATTTTAATTTGTTGGAAAAGGCTGAACCATTGAGTGAGTAAAATTTCTTACACTGGTTTTTTAAAATATGCTGAAAAACTACAGGACTACAAATTATGCTTTGGCTATAATTCAGGACTGTACAATAACCGAGGTCTCTAAAGTTCTCACAAGAATGACAAAGGCAGCATGATTTCCAGACGTGTGCATTATATATGCTAATAGCTTTGCAGTGAGAAAGGTTTATATTCTTGTAATAGAGGAAACATTCATTTTTAGCATTTTAGACCATGGGGAACATAGTAATTACAACAGGCACTAATATCTGTCTCCTTTCTAGTCCTGCTTTCAGCCTCCTCCCGTTCTAAGCACTGCAGCAATCCCAGTTGAATTAGTTGAAGGAATTTAAACCCAGGTCATTTCCAATGTCTTTTATTCTCTTAAAAGTACATTTAGCACAACACTGATCCTCATGGAACGTACAGCATGGCTCATGTATATATATCATCAAAGCAAAAGGAATGAAGAATGTTTCCCTTTACTTAAATATGTCTATAGACATTTCCATTTATGTGATTTACAGGGATGGTTTTCAGAAACACAAAGCTGCAGTACTGTTTCAGAGGTGAGATTAATTCTAAAGCTATGCTCTCTGTAAAAATCTCTATCCTTAGTCAGGTAATCCCATCATTAGCTAGAATGGTCTGCCCAACGTTCACTCTTTCGAACAAAATAAACTTGCAAATTATATTGCTAGATGAGAAACAAAAACGAGCAGTTATTAGCACTTGACTCATAGCGTGTGTGATATTTACCTCCTAGGCTCAGTTAGCAAGCAGATCCCCTGCCCCAGCAGGGCTCACACCCCATACACAGCATTGGTGGTTGTGATGTTGCTTTGAGAAGCTCACGTTCTTAATCCTTAGTTTGCAAGTAGTTCCAGTGAGGAATCTATTGGGTTTCAGTAGCTAGTGCCCTGTAATCAATATCCCTAAATATATGCATTTTAATGCTAAAAATGCCTTTTCTGGATAATTTTTGCAAACTTATTTTTACTCAGGCAAAAATAAAGAAAATACAGAATAAATTCATAAGATTCTTTTTCCTTTTCTATGAAGGACTCATACATACGGTTTTATTTTCTTGTTAAAGGTATTAAATTATTTAGAAAAGTTAACCTGTATTATGAAGAAAAAAACTTTCAGTTGACTTAAAGCTTGACGACAGTTCTATAAATGTTTACTCTCTTTGTCTCACTCTCCTTCCCTCTCTCTGTCATACGCACATACATACACACACTCTTTGCCTTTTGCAAATAATCCTCATAGATTGTGTAACTGCTGAGGTAACCAAAAGGTATACAGGTGGCCTGATGTCACTAGTAAGGAGTAAAGGTTTGGAATTTTATGGTTGTTTCAACCTCTGCCAGTGGGGTGCAAGTATAAAACAACACCTGTTCTTCTATTTCTTTGTTAAGTGGAGAGTAGGACCCATCCGCCATATCCTTTCAAAGCTGCCTGCTCAGAACAGGCAATACTCATCATCCCAGAGAGCCACCCTGGCAATGCACACTGATAGAAAGGCTGTACGTAGAAACCGCCTCCTTCCTCCCTCATCCCCATGCTGTCTCCAAATTCACCTTATATTTCATTACCCATTAAGTTTTCTGTATTTCTAAACTGTTGTGCGTTCTTGAGTAGTCGCCCTGTTCCTCCTCGTGTTGACAGTTGCTCCGAAAGCTCACTCCTTTGGACATCTTCTCTCCCTGTCACTCGGTCAGTCTCCTGTACGAAGTTACCCCCAGGAAGGCTTCCCCAACCTCTGGGAAATTAGGACCGCCTTCTTTTCCACTCATACCCCCCATTACAGTTCTGCTTTGTAGTATTTGTCTTACCTTTTTAACTTAAATTCCTGAGGCTGGACATATATGTTCTATCCATCCCAAGCTGCCCACTTCTAGCAAGGTGCTCGATGAGTACTAGTGCAAAATAAATATTTAAGGAAGCCCAGAGAAGGGATTTGTGGTGATGTGAGTTGAGACCGAAGACGAGGAGAAAGGGAGCTCAGGAGAGGGGACTAAATGGACCAGGAGGAGGAAGTGGCATCTGAGGGGAATAGCTATTACTTCTATATTTTTAGCTTCTTGCTACGTTACTTTTATGTTTGGATTTTAATGAAAAAAAAAAGAAAACCTTGGGTTCTGTTCAATAGGGATCAGGTGGAGTCGGTGGCATAAGGGAGATTTCAAACATGCTGCAGTGAGGGGCTTCTTCTCGCGGAGCTTCATTTAGGAAGAGTAAATATTCCTCAAAACAAGGTTTTTAGTTTGTAAAACTTGAACAAAAATAAATTAATAAAATTATAAAAATATGAGTGAGAACAGAGAAGAGCTGAGAAGGATGACAGAAAAGTGATTCTAATCTGCGTCCTCTTCCGGCTCCTCCAGCGGGGGCGGGGCACAGGAGCGCTTTGCCCCGTCCAGCGTGGCCTGCCTCCTCTAGGTGATGGCCGGGAGGACCTAATTCCAGATCTGCTTGTTGTCTGGGGGGCTTTATGTAGGAATGTGTTAAGTGGTGCAAGGAGCAAAAGTAGATGAACTGGCCTTAATCAAGGGCTCGCTGTCCTCTCATCAGATCATGTGGCCACTAACTATGAAACTTAAGAATCTCAAAGGCCAGATGGGAATTTTCCTGGTAGCGAGGGACTGTGGGTTAGGGGAAAATAGGGGATTTTTTTCAGCGAATAAACATTTAAAAAATTTTATTTAAAAATTGTGGTAGAGGAAATTACAGGAAATGGAGACTATCAAAGTGAGGAAATGCCAGATAATTACTAAACCCTTACTGCACCTTATCTTTAGAGACACAAGGCTGGGTCTCTATGCACAGGGGCGAACTTGTCCATGGCATTGCTATTCGCCAATATTTTTTAAAAATCAAATACCTTTTGTCAAAATAACCAGCACCAATTGCTTTGGTTGCATTTGTTAATGACTTTCCAAACTGATCATTTAGAAGCTGGAGCATTATCATTCGTAATGCCTTGATCCAGTCATTTAGTAACGTAGTCGGGTGTGTGCTCGCACACACACAGTCAAACACAGATTTTGTTGGCAGTTTTGAAAAAAATTGTTTTCATCGCCTATTTTGTCATTGTCATTTCTACTGTACAATCTCTTGGTACGCTCCCGTAATCCTTGCTGACTCATTTTTTTTCTTAGTAAGTAGAAAAAGCTGGAGCTTTACAGTAGATTTTGAGTGGGGAGTGACAAAAGGGAAGGACATTCAGCATGAAAAATGTCATTACATTTTTTCAATTAGTTTTTCCCCCAACAGCAGAGTCGTTCTCCAGGACTGGCTTAATTTCTCATCCCCAGTCGAAAATGTGAAGGTCACTAAGGAACAAGGTGCAGGTTGCCTTCATAGAGAACTGGTCAGCTCTCTGCATCAGAAACAAATGGCCTTTTTATCTACCCATTAAAGAGCTTTATGATACTGGCAAGTTATAGTTAGTCTCTCTGCGTCCTGGTTTCCTCATTCTGTACCTATATACTACCAAAATCTAGATGATTTTCCTTCTAGAAGTTTTTTTACTACATAACATAAAAGGTGGAAACCAAAATTCAATCACTTCCCAACGCTGTAATGTGAACTACTTTCTCGATGTTCTCTACTCGTTTCTGGCTACAATAGTGAGAGTTCTTCTGAAACAATGCCACAAAGCAGTGCGAAATATGTGCTCCCCCACACATTGCCTATAAGGGAAATCAAGTCGAGAACAATTTCACTAACTGTTTGCCAAGGTCAACTTCTCTGTTTTTCAAAGAGTAATGTGCTTTCCTTGAAAAATAATGTAATCCTTTCTGCATTGAAATATGGGCCTCCTGATATGGAATTCTTTCTTGAATAATAATATAAATCCATGTTATCTAATTTGACAGTAGAGTACTGTATGGAGATTTAAGAAATGATGTTAGTATCAATTTATTCCAAGGAGGTACACTTATTGCTACTTCTTTTTAATTTCCACTCTATATCTTTACCAACTAGATAATATTCCTTCATAAAATATTTTTAAATGATAAAATGCTTTGTTTTTCTTTGTGCCTTCCAATTAAATTGTTTCCCCCCAGTGCTGGAATGGGAGTCAGTGGGGGCACATCTGATCTTTACTTGAACATCCAGAGATAGTCCCACCTTCTGTCTTTTAGAAAGACAACCTGGATGTATACTTACTTAATTTTCTTTTAATGTTGGTGGCATGGGAAAAGGGGATTAAAAGATACCATGCTCTGTGAGTTCTCTTTATACACTCTAGAAAGTAATTCCTGAGAGCCAGCTGGTCCTTATTTTCCTGGCTACCCACATTCGGTATCTCCTGTCTAGACCTCCTCCCCTCTGCAAACTAACAGAAAAGCTGCCAGTCCACCAGAGCCTAGGTGAGTTCAAGTCCTCTTTGGGCTGAATACTCTTACTTTTAAAAGTGCTTTATCTTCTTGCCTCCTATATTCTAGAAAAAGCCAGCCAGCTCAGAAGTTGGCTGTCAGGGTGTGCTTATTGAACTAGACTGTAGACCTAGGTTTGTTTGTTCATTACTTTCCAACAAACAAAAGGCTCTGGGTACAGGAGGCTCTTGCTAGATTAGTGGTTATGAGGAAGAGTTGCAGGTGGGGAATGCCAGGAAGGAGCTTGCCGTTGGCAGTCTGGGAGGCCGGGTTTTCTGACTTGGAGCAGACAGCCCATCACCACCCTCAAGCATGTTGCCAGAATGAAATTTAAGGATCAACAGCTGTGTTTTCACACTCAGGCCTGGTGTGCCATTAGCTGGGACTTATCACGTGATTGTTAAGAGTGAGGCCATCTTTCTTTCTGTACTTAGTATCTCTAAAAAGAAAAGGGGAGAAGGGAAATTATCAGTGTACCTCCTTCAAGGAGTGAGGCAGATGGATGCAACTCCTCCAGCTCAGTTGCAAGGTCTGACCTCAGGCAGCTCCTGCTCCTTTTGGGGCCCCACTTGCTCATTTTGGGCCACTTGAAGGAACCTGCTCCTGCCTTTTCCCCTCCCACTTCCTTGTCATTTTGAGCATGTGTTCCTGAAAAATATACTTCATTCTTTCCCCCTAAAGCCAAGCTCCTTCCCAAGCTCAGCTCTCCCAGAAACCACCATGGAGCTGCGCCAGCTTCCACAGCCAGGTGTCACTTTCAGCAGCACCTGAGAATTCTGCCCCTTAGCAAATTTGCATGGTAAAGCACGGTTGACATATGATCATGTGTAGCTCCTTAATTAGTTTTTTCCTCAAGCCTCCAAATAATAAGTAAACCAGTGTCTAAAGGAAGAACTTTTAAAACAGCCCAGTGAAATTCATCTCACATCTACAGAATACGATCACCCCGCCTCCAGAGCAGGGGCCAACCTGTCTGTCCACATTCTATGGCGCCCTGTGGGTATTTCCAAACAACATTCAGTGCGTTCTGCTGCTGCTGGGGACCCTGGATGAATTCGGAGCTCTAGGAGGGGTGCAGTCCAACTCTTGGTATTTACTAAGGCACCCCTTAGCACTGAAAGAAATAACTTGTAGTAATTGCTGCTATTCGAAAAGAATCTTTGCTGATACTGATGGTGAATTATTAGGCACTTAAAATGTCTTAAACTTTTCGTGATTTAAATTTTTGTGGATCTTCATCATTAAGATCACTGTGAAGGGAATACCTATTACTTGTAGAAAATATGGCCAATGAAGCTATAAAAATATGTAATTCTACCACTCAGCATGCATTTTATTCCATTATTTGTATATGTAATATATAAAGTTCAGTCATTCATATACAAACTGTTCTGTTTATGTAGACTGTATGGTGGGAGAGAGAGAAGGAGAACAAGAGAAAGGGGAGAATACACTGTTTATTTATATTCAGGAAGAGTGCAGTTACAAGCATAGGCTCCAGAGTAAGACATGTCACTTTAGGCAATTATTTCACAGCTCTAGGACTCAGGTGTTTGTTGTGAGAATTAAATGAGATACTAGGAACTGGTGTTTATTGGATGTCTTCAGTGTCAGATAGTTTTTACACAACAACTTTTAAACTCTCACAACAGACCCATTAGGTGTGTATTACAAAACTTTGCCTTTCATTGGGTGTACGACATAATTATAAAGAGCTTAGAATGGTGTCAGAGGTATGGTAAGTACTAGCTATTTGCGCATGATTTTTCTTTCACAAAATGTAGAGAGTAATAGGAAGTTTTATAACATACTTTTCTTTTTATGTTCAACCATTTTCCTGGAATGATATTTTTAATTTAAACTTACTAGTTAATGTCTTCAAATAAAAACTAAAGGATATCTTTCATACTCTTTATTCCAGGGATGAAATTCGGATTCTTACATTAATAAAGACTAGGAATGGCTTTTTGTATATTATTTGTTGCTCAAATCAGCTCACTGTTAGGACCCCATCAGCTCTTCCCAAGTGGTTATTTAAAATGGGATCACTTAACTTGTTGTTAACAAAGACTTGTTGCTTTTGCCTTTTCCCAGTTACTCCTTGGGTGGAATTCTAGAATACTCACAGTTGGTTTTTGAACCACACATACTTACTACACAGGGGACCGTGGCTTCCCAGTTACTCTACACAGAGTGGGGATTTCTGCTTGGATGACTATGTCTTTCATATAACGAATGACACATGACAGCAGCACACATTTTTTCCTTGGATTTGCATAGGATCAAATTCAGTCCTTAAACAGGAAAGATCACCAGTGCTCACAGGTTCTATTTTTCCTGTCAGAGGTTGCAATAGATAGCAACTCTAAATGCAGTCCTAGAAAAGCACCTAACAATTCTCTTCTCAAACATTTTACACTAAAGAACCTTCTTATTTTCTTTGTAGTGGTATCAGTATAATTCTTAGGGCACAGAGTTTGGAAAAACTTCCAGTGAAAACTTTAAAAATTATTTGTTTTTATAATTTTTATAGAATGTTTAGCAAAATGTTTTGATCTCTTTGGCAAACTAAGTGTTTATGAATGGTATTCAGTATCATGGTGTCACTTGGCAGTTACTTTAGGTAAAATTGTTTTAGGACCTCTAAGGGGTAACTTAAACTTTTGTACTGTGTTGCCAAGTTCTTTCTAGAAGGGTGTTCAGAGAGGACTGCCCTTGTATCCTAAGATGTCTTTCCATGTGGTCTCATTAGAGTCACAAGAGGAGACAGCCGGCATTTGGAGATGAGATAGTCCTATAAAGTCAGCCAGTGCTGGGAAGGCTGACCCAGGTGCTGCTTTGGGAAAGAAATTCAAACCTTTAGAGAGAATTTTGTATTATTCTTTTAAAAAGCCTTGCCCACTTCAAAATAACGCACTTTCCACTTTATTTTTACTTTAATATATTTAACCTTGTAATGATGTGTTTTTGACTAAGTTGTAAGGCAGCAATCTGACATTTTTCCATAATGGCACCTTAATTGTGTATTCAATTCCCTATGTAGAGTTTGATGGGTTTCTGGACTTTTCTCTGGTTCAGTCCACTCAGGCCCAAATGTATGCTCGTTCGTGGTGGATACACTTGCGTCTTCATTCAGCCCTGACCTCCTGGCTGCAGCCTTCCTTGCTCCTGGAACTCTGTAACAGACTAACACTGACAGCTTAAACAGAGGCGCAGGACACATCAGAGCCCTCGTTTGTGATCCACAGGCTCAGACAGGAGAAGGTGGCATCGTTGATGGAAGTAGGGCTGAGTACAGCCCCCTTCTGGTTTGCCTCAAGCAGACTAATAAGCTCATCTGGTCCCAGTGTGCTACTATTGATCCAAGGATAAGGCTCCCATTGGTTTACAGCAGTGCTTGTCCCCTGGGGCCTCTTTGCCGCTGATCTGAGCATGGGATCACAGCGAGTCTACCCTTTGTATCCAACTCTAGGAGTATACAAAGCAAGGCAGCAAACCGGTCCTCACCTCAGCTCCGTGGGCATGATGCCCTCTGAGCAACATCCCTAGAAAGCTGTAAGTCCTTACAATGCAGCCAGTTAGATTTTTTTTCTTCATCTTCTTTTTCCCCACTCTCATTCAATGAGCTTGTGGTGGCTAGTGGTACATGGTACAGGATATCTCTATAATTTATGAGAGAGTGCACACTTACAGGAATGTATTTGGTTAGGGGTGAGAAACTTCCTTTTTCAAAGTTAGGATGGGCTAGTCTTTAATATAATTCTCAGAACTGTGTTGGGTTTTTTTTTTGTTTTTTGTTTTTTGGTTTGTTTAGTGTTGTTGTTCCTGGAAAAGTTGCTAAACATATGACTATTTCTGAAACAATGTCTTTGTCTCGGTCAAAGTTTTAAATACCAGACCCCAAACCTTGCTTCCCTTTTAATTACTGATTCCTGACAATTGTGAGCTATGTGATACAAACCATAGAAGCCATTTCCAGTGAACTTACTGATATTACTGTAAGGAGACGCTGACAGAATAAAAGAAAAAGTGTCTGATCTCTGACATTTGGGAACACAAGAGAAGGCTTTAAACTTGTCACATAGTTAAAATTTTTTTTGTTTTCTTCCTGACAGAGGAAACAGAGTATACAAAGACTAGGGTGATCTGTCTGTACTCATGCCTATTCGTGAACTGTTTACAGTAGGATTAATTATAACTTAAATTATTCATGGGTATTATAATGTAAGGATTTGATTAATAGTTCAAAGAATGGCTAATATGTATATATAACTTTAAAAGGCTGGAGAGTGTTGTTAGATCATTTTCATCATTCACTTTCTCTCACTGAGCCATGGACACTGGACAGGAGAGTCACTTTCAAGTCACTTTGAGTGCTTGGACTAGCCACATTTTCCCAGTTCTCTAATATACTTTCTGATATGATTAAAATTAATTCTGCACTCCAGATGCAAAGTGTGAAAGCCATGTTTAATAAAAGTATACATGATTTTCATGAAAAAAACACATGTGATATGTGCTTCTTTAAACTTGAGAAAAATATTTTCACTTTACATGGTGTAGGCTTGGTCTTGAATGACTACAGTTCTAAGAAAAATGACATTAAAACATGATGAAAAACTCCTCTTTTTATTTTACTTTAAGTGGAAATAGATTAGGTGTTTGAATATCTCAGCCCAATGAGAAAGCCCCGGCCCTTACCCAGTGTCCATGTGTTCTCAATCCCACTCACCCACTCACTGACTTCCCTGCATTCCATGAGGGGAGCGGGGCCTCCTGAGCAGTAACTCTTATGTAAAGCCATTCGAAACACGTGACACTTAAAGAAAAATGGTATAAAAACGTCAGGACAAAACAGAACATGTCATAAAGACCATGTTTCTGGGTATGAGACAACTGAATTATTAGCCTTATGAAGGGAATGAAACAACAGTCAAGATTATGTTTTATGTTTTTTCTAGTCGAGGCAGACCGCTATATTTTGCAGATGAACCTGGGGACAGACCCGAGGCAGTGCGGCGGAGAAAGGCTTGCTTTGCTCAGAATGCAGGCAAACACAAACCATGTGTTCTGTCGATCTTTTCACAAGGGATTTCAAGTCATTATTGTTTTATGGGAAATAACATTTTTTTCATTGTAACATATTAAAAGATAAAAAAGGAGAGAGAATTTCTGTGATTTTTTTTTTTTGGTCCAAGTAGTGAGTGTTAGGGTATTTTTATTTTGTTACTGAACAGCTTAGTCGATGAGTTAAGCAAAACACTTCTGAAAAAAGTTTTTTATCACTGAACATGGTCTGTTGGATAGTATGTAAGATTTCTCTTCATCCAAGAAATGTCAAGGGCATCCTCTGAAAGACATAATCATAATTAGTTTTATTGTCATGTGGATTTCAAAGAAGTATTTAGGCTTATAGAAGTCTTGACCTCCTTATGTCTGTATTCTTCATTATGCAGACTCAGATTTTGGCCCTATGCCAGTGATATTAAAGTATGGCCCATTTTAAAATCTTTATTTTAGAGCTTCTTTATGTCAGGCCTTTTTCTAAGAACTTTCCAAATGTTAACCTATTTAAACCTCACAGCACCCTCGTGACGTATATTACTAATATTCGGAGGAATGTACTAGTACGTCAGGTCAGTCCTGTGAGGTGCGTGCTAACATTAGCGGAAGAAGCTGCGGAGCGGAGATGCTAAGTGGCTTGCTCAGGGTCACTCCGCTGGTGAGCGGCAGAGCTGGGTTTAAGTGTGGACGGAATACGTTGCCTTACATAGAAACGTAACAGCAGATGTGAATGTTTATTCCAAATAACACCACTGCTGGTGGAGCAACTTACAGCCTTCTGATAAATGGGAAATTGAGATTTCTGTTGTTCAGAATAGTCAACTGAAATCCATGCTTGAATTAATTCTGAAAATTAAATCTCTGAATTATTGATGCTGTACCATTTCAAGTGTAGGTTATTATAACTTTCAGTAAGGAAGGCAAATGTGTATTTATTCCTTAAAATAAATAAGCATGAATAATGTGATTTATCACCACATTACATGTGACATTTGATTTTATTTAAAATGATTTTTTCATTGTCTAAAATTCACTGCATGCTTTGCAAGTGCACTAAAATATTTATTGAAAAATGACTTTAGTAAATTGTGAATTAATATGTGAGGAAACACTCTTGGCATGATTGAAGTTTAATTGTAAAAAAACACATGCATATAAAATAATGTTATACTGATATGTTCATGGGTTTTCACTACATAGTTATAGCATCCTCTCATCTATGTAAAAGCATGTAATATAAAATTATTATGAGATAATTTATTAGACATTCAAATTTCCCCATAGTGTACTTTGTATATATTATATTGGATAATTATCCCTTAGTTTTATTTTACTTCATGTTTAAATTCCTATCAGGGTTATGGTTCTAAAGGAAAGACAAAACAGCAGGGCACAAGTTTTGGCAAACATACCTGTTGGTAAGAAAACAGAAATAGGATTGTTCAGATATGCTTATTATATTGACTCACTAAGTAGAGCTAATCAACTTCTCCACTTAATTTTTCACTGGAGAAAAACCTGAAGTCAGTGTAATGTTGGGAGTTGAGGTATTCATTCACCTTTCTGTATCATCTGTATAATTTTATGGCTTCAATGAAAAATCTGAACATGCGATTTCACTCATAGACGCAGATAACAGTATGGTGACTACCAGAGGGAAACGGGGGTAGGGGAGGCAGAAGAAGATATAGGGAAGATAAATGGTGACAGAAGGAGACTTGACTTGGGTGATGAACACACGTACAATATAGAGACATGTATTATAGAACTGTTCACTTGAAAAATATTTAATTAACCGTCACCCCAATAAATTCATTAATAATGAAAGAAAAAATAAACATGCAGTTTCATCCAAAAGGTATTTTTAAAGCATCTACTGGTGGCCCAGATTGTTTACAAAAGCTAAAAAAATTCAAAATAGATTTTCTTTATTTGTTTTTGAAGACTCAGGTCAAATAGAGACACTTATGAAATGCCAGGAAAAGTGGTACAATGTTTAACTAATATGCACACTGTGTTTGTTTTAAAGTTACCTGTTGTATTTGTATCCTGAAGATACCAAAACCTCTATAGCTATTTGAGACATCTGACATAATCCCAAAGTTTTATGGATTGTTTTGGAGTTATACATTCATTGCCCTCAATATGTCTTAAATTACTGCTTCTCGTACATTGAGTAAAGGAGGCTACATCTTCTTCAGTCAGTGGAGAATCTGCTCCTTTCCAAAAGGAGCGAAGTCTGTCCCATTCTCTTCAGTATAACGCCTCTCACCCAGGAATTGTACAAATGGTTACTTTGTAGATTACAAATGCCTCTCTATGTTGATGTCAAATATTAAGTATATATCATAAACAACTTTTCTTCTTTTGTTCTTGAAGTCATCTAAAATCATCCTCAACATACTGATAATTTTACACCAGAAACCAATAAGAATATATATTTGTCTTAATCTTTGTATGACCAGTTTCTAGTATGGCACCTCTCATATAATAGACTTCCATAAATATTTGATGATGAATGATTGAACTTTCAAGCAAAAAATGATTTAGTGCCTTTATCAGGAATAATGTAAAGTTTCCATATTGGTGAGATACTGCAGAATGCAACACACATAATGCAACTGAGCATTTTCAGTTTTGTTTTTATAGCTATTTCACAGCAAAAACAAAAACAATTGAAACTGTCAACACGAGGGTATAAAGGATAAAAAATACTTACCGTGCAATGAGTGTTAGATGATGCAAATGGAAAATCCAGAAGGTCAACTTGAGCTTCTTGCCTGATACACAGAGGTTTTAGAATATATTCAGTTTACTTAAATATATGTCAATACAAGGAGTTAGGCTGAAATGAGAGCACAGGCTTTTCCTCTTCACACTAATGCTTCACAATGTACAGTAAGGTTAAATTAAAGTAGTATTAGCATTATAGGCAGGAGAAAATCTCAACTGAAGATGATATAATTCTGATTTTACTTAATTCATAAGTCTGACGGCTCATTAAGTACCGGATCAAGAAAACAAAGTGTTAAGTATTGAGAGGATGACATTTGGAGGTAGCTGTTGCACTCCTTGGTTTATGATTTCTAATATTTGTATTCTTGTGTCATTCATGTGACACTTTTACAGTTAAACACTCTCTATGTTCATCCTAAAACCAGTCCTGGGAGGGAGACTAAAGGCTGTCCTGGTATCCCAAGTCCAAGCCCAATTCTCCCATCAACTCAGAGATGTTGCTTCATTTTGCCTGCTTCCCTCCTGCACTTACATTAATTCTGACTGTACATGAACTTTACTGTGGGACATAAGTTACAATAAATTGTCATATTATTGTGTAAGACAAACTTCTAAGCTGTTCCTGTATTTAGCACGAGGCTTAGAAGAGGGCATGGGTAGTAAGCGCACGAGGGAAGGGGTTACTGCAAAGCAACCTCTCTTGAAAAGAAGCTGGGGATCAATACCAGGCTTATGAAATTGTTCGTGTCAGGCATCCTCTGGATGTGTTTTATTGCTTTTATTAGTGGGACTGTATAATATAAGAACATACACTTCTTTCTTTTACTTTTCGATGCCTGCCTCGTACAGAAACCCCTGCCACTCCAGTCTGCTCTCTTCTATGACTACATTCCACAAGACAGGCGCACTTTCTAAATACTCACATTTCAAACAGACTCACTTTCTTTGGGGAAACTATAAAGCACGCTGTGACCCACAGAAGTGGTTTAACTCAGGAGTTCATAAAGCTATCAGTAGTCAGCAGAAATGTTCTTCTACCTGAGTGTTTGAAGATCGTTGTTTGAAAGCCCATTGAAATCTTTTTACAAAGGATTTAAAATAATGTGTAGATTAGAAAAACAGAGAGCTGGACAACTTCCCTTCATTTCTGTTTTCAGTCAGCTGAATAATTGCTTGACTATTGGCCCTCTTTAGTTATCTTCTTCAGTGAAGTGATTTTTCTCTCCTAGTTTTCTAATACTTGATACTTTGTTACACTGTAGATATAAACATTAGCACATTGGATTTAATCTGTATTAAGAAAGTTGAAAATGATACTGGAGTTTCAAGTCTTCTCAGCCTAATATGCTGATAAAAAGACGTATGTTTTCTCTAGTTTATTTAGAAGAGCAAGAGATAAAACCTTGCAGCTTTTGTCGTCCATTGAAGAGGGGGGCTCATTGATTAGCTACTTAATTGCCTTTGATTCTCTGAGTGACCACATAATTGCCAAGTGAAGCCTCAGTAACATTTGTTAGCAGTTGAGTGATTAATTAACTGTTCTGTCTGTAAATCGAAAGAGCAAATGGACGAATATTATGGATTTAAATACAGTTAAGATGCATAAAGCATGTCTGCTCTCTTATATCACCAACTGTTTTTTATTTTTATTTCCTGATCATGTAATGATTTATAGATAAATTATTTTGCTTATAACATCATTGAAAATGAGTCAGTGGAATAGATTACAGATTAGCTAAGAAGAGTTTATGACTATTTTTGTTTAAGTCCTCAGATGAATTAAAACATTTTGGAAACAGTTTTATTTTTTTGAAATTACTATCTTCCATACATTAATGTCTGCGTGACATTAATACTCATATACTTATAAACATAAATAGCAGTATGTTACATGACATAAATATAAACTATTTTTAATAGAGGGTGTTACTTCAGTGTTTTAATGTCTGTGGGGGAGAGTCAGCAATAGGTTCCATTTATTTTTCTCCATTCATGAGAGCATAAAAAATGATGACACTTCTAAGAAGGCTCCTGTTTTTACTTGCACTTTGCAAGAGGATATATTAATTCGAAGTCAAAACACCAGACATTTTGCTGTACTATTTATAAATTCTGTGTTTTTTTGGGTGAGTTCCCTAACTTCCTGGTGTTTTAACATTTTAATCAGTAAAATGAGAAAATATCGGCGGTGTTCATATAGAGGGAGCTTGCCCGACACTGTCCACGGGCTGGAGACTGGGGAGGGTCCACAAAGATCCAGACAAGGACTGAGAGCTGGAGGCAGTTGAACAGGTGGGTTAGTTCAACTGCTTCCTGGTTATTGCTACTGAGAATACAAAGAATAGAATTTGCCTGTTACCATTAGAACTGTGAACACCAGTATATAAAGATTCTTTCATAGGACTGAAAGAGAAGACTTGATAATTCAGGCTGACTTTGAAAACGCTTTCTAATTCTGAGGTATTGAGTCTCTGGGACTGCAGCCTTTGGGACAATGTTCATTTGACCCCGTTGACAGAAGAGAAGAGAACTTATTTACTCTTAGGAAAATAGTGATTTTCTATAAAAATTCACCTCAGATTTTATCCTGAAGTTGCACTAGTATTATAACAATGACTGTTAACAATTACGTACTATTGAATTCATTTCTAATCTGAGTATTAGTCCAAATTGTGGCTGTATTTTTAAAATCTATGTGTCACTGTATTGCAAAAACTGTTACACATAGCACTCTTTGTTCATAGCGCAAAGATGGAAATTCTGAATAAAGCTTTGTCATTAAATTATTATGACAAATTATAAAATTATATGCCATTAAATTATAACATTTAATTAATATTATTTCATTCTGTGATGTTTTGAAATTGGTTTGTATAGATGGTGGTTTTTCTTTTTTTCCCCTCTTTTTTTTTTTGTTTCTTCTTTTTAAAATTCTCTGAACTGTGTCTAGGGGCTTCATTTGCAGCACAATTTTCCGTTTTAACCCGGAGAATTGTGGAATTATTCAAAATAAACTAACACGTTCTTAAAAGACTGCATTTGATTAATTTGCACAGTGAGCATACGAATGTATTATTGCCAGCAGTGAGGAAAAATACGTGAAAACTGGAACCTCTTTCCTTCTTCTGTCTCTTTCTCCATGGACGCCTTTCTCTTCTGTAACCTAGCCTATCCCAGGGGGTACGGGATTGTTACCAGTGAGTAGCCATGAAACAGGAACTATATGCCACTTGCAATCTAAAAGACATGGTCCTGAGAGGTATGGGCGATGAACCAGTGACTTCAGCTCACACTCAGAGTATTGCTTTCCAACAGGAAGGTGGCGTTGATCTTTCTGTTTCTCCATTGCTCCCTGTATGTGAAGTATGGACCTTTGGCAATCCTGAGTTTCATTAACGCCTAGTTGGTTATTTAGTTCTCTGAAATTGCAGCTCGCCCATAAGACCCTCAGGACTGAAAGTGCTGATGTAGCTTGAGCACGGGGAGAATTTGGCTATTTCAAAACAAATAGTGAATAGCAGGTTTTTAAAAAAATCCCCATTAAATATTTAATTTATAGAAGCTTCTACAATGCCATTATTAATCACATAGCATATCTCTTGAAAATAAAATAGCTTGGCACATGGTAGGCTCTCCACAAATACAGGATTTATGTTGTTATAATCTGTGTTTTGTCAAATGAATAATTGAATGAAGCCATGCAACATGAAGGGTAAAAGTCGTCACATAGCAACATATTTCTGTAACTGATAGTTTCTTAAAAGTCAGCACATACAGATTTATACAGAAGCCCTAAGCCTGGATAATGGAGATCACCATTGGGTGCAAATGCAGGCCTGAGTGCGGTTGCCAAGGACAGGCAAAATGTACCCCCTTAACCCAGGGTGCATTGAGTGACTTTGTGGGTAATACAGCTGGAGTTCTGTTTTACTTCTAACTTTCTGGTGGAATCTCTCTGAAGCCCAGGGCAAAAGAAGCTCTTCAAATATTTTGGCCCCATTCCATCACAGCCACAGGTACTCTGCCAACAAAATTTTTTTTTGAGTTCTATAAAAGTCAGCTTCTACTAAATGATTATTTAATTTTTTCCTAAGTCGGATGAGAGTAGTAGTCTTTTCCAGGCAAAACAGAGGTGGAGTGAACCACAAGACCCCAGGATTTTACTTATCTGATTTGGATGCTTTTTAAATAATCATTGTGTCTTACCTCCTCAAATGGGACAACTAACTGGGACTTTTTTAACCTGAGTGACTGAGGAGAGACCTAAGGCTCTGTAGAATTCATACTGACCTTGCTGTATTCTACAGACTTAACTACTATATATCTAGACTGTGCCATTATTCAAACGGCAACCGTGAGTAGGAAATGGAATCCTTGCTCTTAAACTTCAGAAAAGATTTTTTTGCATCTGAGCAGTGGAATTATTTTTGCACCAGTTATAAGCCTTGTCTATGAATTATTTTAAAAATAAAGCCTTGTGTTCTGAGACATTTTTGAAAAATCCTTTGTTACCACCATCCCATAAATATAGAAAAGAGCAGACATGTGCTATCAAAGGTGAAACTTTCATATTGTAAAAAAAAGAGTGCATTTGTTTCTAAATATAGATTGTTTAATCAGTAACCAAGAAAAAACTATGCCTGCATGTAATTAAAGAAGTAAAAATTAAAAAAGGAATCATATGAAAGTAGCAACGAAAATTTAAGTAGTTGAAAAGAGAAAGACACTGTGTGGGAAAGAAATGAGCTTGATTTTCATGCACAAAGAAGGCTGGAAAATAATTTTAAAAGTCCTATCATTTTAGTACTTTAGGATTATTCTATACAAAACTGTGTGTGCCATTTTTACATAGAAGAATAATATGGATAGGGTTAATTGGATCGATGACCTGTTTTCTAGGCAACTAATAATTTAAAGGAATTTTTTGAAAGCAGCAAAATGTAGCTAGCCAATTATTCATACATATCATTAATCTGTTAGTCTTTCATTTTATGCTTTCTTGTGTTTAATTAGGAGTCAGTGTATAATACTTTTTCTTTAAAGAGGACATTTAAGTGAGAGACAGCACTCATTTTTGAAGTACACACTCCAACTTTTGTGTAGTCATTACGCATGTATGAGAGAGAAATGCATCACGGTTTGAAAGAGTTCCATGTAGACTTGAAAACACTCTATCATATTTCAATAAAAAGTGAACTTTAGGTACGTTTACTGATTTATTCTAAGTGAAAAAAGAATGTATACCTGGAAAAATATATGAATTTATTTTAAATCGTGAAAAATTATTTTTCAGAAAACAGTCTGAAATGCCCTGGGTATGCAGTGTTACGAATATTCTGTTATCCTCACGGGGGTTTCAGGGGCATCACTGTGGCCTGTGGAAGCAGGACTGGGAATTGACTCTCTGTAGTCAGTGAGGGACAGGTGGGAAATCGTGTTTTTGAAGAAGAGTGCACTTGTAATAGTAAGTTGCCACAGTCAACTTTCACCTCTGCCAAATGTGTGATTGGCTTAAGCTACTTATATTTTCAAATCTGCTAATTATTCACAGTTTTGGCAGAGCTGTTGCTTCACACAGTGTTGGTGGCTGTCGTCCACCTTTTTTTTTTTTATGAGTTCCATGAAAGGGAAATTGGAATTATTTTTTTTCCTTCTGAAGCTTTGGATGATAGATACCACCACAGTTTTTCTGAATTTGAAACAGTTTCACAGTTTTATCATGGAATGGGTGCTAACTTCCCAGCATAATTCTGTGGTTTTTAAAAAATGTTACACCAAAACTGGCTCAGGAGGAATAGCTATGTCAGGAGGATTTGATGGGTTCCAAAAGAGAAAAGGGAACAGAAAAAAGGAAGAGTAGATTATGTGGTTGCAAGACTTATGGTTTATGTACCCCTTGGGATTGAGGGCCGCTCAAAGACAGGAAGTATCCATTCATAAGTCTTGGGCCCTTTCTACTGTATTTGGTATCATAATTTAAATGAATTCAGGGCTGAATGCCAGCATCAATCAGTTCCACATGTTTGATCAAATCTCCATTCTTGCCTACATAGTCCTTTCAAAAAAGAAGCATACTTCAGTAGAGGATGACAGAACTACTTCAGGGTACACCTCCATCTGGCATTCCTGGCTAGTGGAGAGAAGTCATAAAATTGATTCTCGTGTTCTAGAATAAATATATTTGCAGAAATTTATGGGCCCAAATAAGTTATATCTCCTTTAAGACTGCACAGTTAATCCAAAAGTGCTGCCATTGTTTGAAACAAGTAGGGAAACCTCTTATATAATTTCTGCAGAAAAAATTTATGAACTATGGGTATATATATATATATATATATAGCTTATTTATTTAGTTCTCATTATTTTATAGTGTCAGTCTGTTACCCAACAGATTATCTATTTTATTCATTAAGTTTAAGTCTGATTTTTTCCTGTGGTTCATTATGAAAATATTCAAATGCAGCAAAGTTGAAAGATTTTAAACAAAGCCAGATTTCACCAAAATATTTTACTACACTTCTTCTAATACATAGCTGACTGACTTTTTGGTCATTTCTCCAAATTTAATTCACCCTAAAAAGTAGATGTTCTCACCAACACACATACTCACACACACGCCATGTAAGGACATAAGGTAACATAGGTAATTCCAAAATGTGAGTTTGAGATAAAGATAGACTCATGAGAATATTAAATGACTTCAGTATTTTTAAAGAGACTAGCTAATATTTATGGTTCAGTCCTGGTCTATTTGCTTCAAAATTGTTCAGTACGTTAAGAGCCACAGCCCATTTATGGCTTCAGTAGTATGACAATTCTGTAAGTTTAGATCTAGGCTAGATCCAGACCTCTACAAGCACATGGAAGTAAACTTGAAGCTGTATGGTAAAAACTAATTATTCATATATGCACTGTTGACAATTAATAAAGATAAATTTATTTCTTCCTCTTAGGTGATAATTTTGATTCCCTATTTTTTCCATAATAATAAAAATGTAACTAGTTTTTATAGGGAGCTAAGTTGTTCTTCCTACCTTAACATTACAGATTAATATATAAAGGTGATAACTGACATCAACAGAAAATATTTGTCTTAACAATGCTCGTTTCCTCTAGCTTTACAATTCTTTGATTCCATAAGCTCTGAAATATCATTATGATTTTAGTATCAAATATTCATATTTGAAAGATGATACAGATGTGAATGACAGGAAGCGATGTGTGTTTGACCAACTTCTCAACCATGACAGGAACTACTTTGGGTCCTTGACATGTGACACAAACACTAACAAATACCAAATTCCTGTAATCTTGGATTTGTGGGCTCCTAACCCTTTACTATTAAGTGATCAGAATCCTTTAATACTGCACAATATTTGGCCTTTATTGGAAGTCCCTTGGGCTGCAGTACAAGTGCTCCTGTCTGAAGGAAACGCACCATGTAGAAATGAAAACCTGAAAGAATTTTCCTGCAGTGGCATTTGATCTGGCAATGTGCTAAGGTACTCTACAGCCACATTAATGCAAGAAAACGTACAAACGTACAGAAATAGCTCTAAAGGATTGTAAATAAACAGATTAAAAGAAAATTTTAGAATTGTAGACACAAACAAGACCTCATTGAAACTGCTGAGGTCAGTCCCCTCATTTTACATGTAAGGTGATGGCGGATAACGAGCAGAACCCAGACAAGAACCCAAGACTCTTGTCTTCCACACTTGTTGTTTTTACAATATATCAAACTTTCCTGAGAGAGGGATTTTAACTTATTTACAGCTAAAGACATTGGGCCACGGAGATTAAATAACTTGCTCCAGTTTAGACGGTAAGTGAGTGGCTGAGCTGGGATTCCACTCAGGCTGGCTGGCTCTGGCGTCCACATTCGTAATCACAGACTCAGATGGCTCTGAATGAGTGGGTGAGTGAGTGAAAGAATATGCTTAGATGCAGAAAGGAGCTGGGACTCACTGGTTAGGGAAAGACATAAGAAGTTGATGTTGAATTATTAGAACACATTTTCAAGAGAAGAAAGGGTAAAGGGCAACCTAGATAAGTCACACAGATTCCAGGAGACTGCCCGGTGAGTCTGGGAGCACTGGCATCTCTAAAGCAGGGCTGAGCTGGGGGAGTGAGGGAAGGTACTGAAACAGCACAGTTTCCTTCAGATAGTGAGGGCTGGCTACGTCATATCATAAGACTGGAAATCAATCCAGCAATTGAGAAGAAAGTGAGGAACGTAATATACGTTTAATACTTAGTAAATGCTAGGTGCTATAATGCTTTACACACGTACACATGTGTGTGCTGTCCCTCTCTGTCTCTCTTTCTGTCTCTCAGTCACTCACTTTTCCTTCTTATGAGGCACTTCCCACCCTCCTGCCCATGGCCAGAGGTCTCACTGGCAGCAAGTGACTGAAGCACGGGATTGTGACAAGTTCCATCTGATGCTAAAGCTTGTTTTGACTTCACCCGGTTGCAAAGAGCCAGTGTTAGTTTTGAAGTGAGGGGGTGGCCTGATCACATTTGTTTGCTTTTCAGCAATCAATAGAAGAGGCAGGGCAAGTGGACCAGTGAGGGGACAGGAAAGGGCCAGGGAGACCAGCAAAGGCTGTCCCAGACCAGAGGAGGCAAAAGCGTTTCCTAAGGCAGTGACAGTGAAGCTCCAAAAGCACTTCTGATTTGAGATTTTTTTCCGAACTACCTTTAGACTTTACAGGCAAAGAATGCTCTGTCTATGCTGAGCTAACGTGGCCCTTTGTGATTTAGCAGCAGTGTGGATACTTAGGTCTAGAGCCCTTCCACGGCTGGCCAGGGCATGAGCTTGGTCCCTAGGTGAGCAGATTTTTGTCATGTTGACAGTTGTACACCCAAATGGTTTGTTTGTTTAACTAATGATTAGCGCCTTTTACACAGAATATGAGCACTCAAATTAGTGTTTGTTGAGCTTGACGAAATGCTTGTCACTGCTGGGTGGGTGATTACCACTGCACCCATTGTGAGAGGCCACACTTCAGTTGCTGCTGATGGTCTAGGAAGTCAGGGGATCTCCAAATTTTCTGAGACAGAAGGAAACGATGCTTCTCAGAGTCCAGTCATGACAAAATTGTTTTATGTGTGAATTTCTTTTAAGTTAAGGAACATTAAAATTAGTATAATTTTATGAGGCTTTTTTCATTTTCCCTTTTAGTGGATGTAAAACTGGGTGAGTAAAAAAAAATAAAGTGTTAGTATAAAATGTTAAATAAATAAGTAATGTATTATTTCTTCTTTGAGAATATAATTTTTAGATGTATTTTAATAAACTCTTCTCTGTCCAAAACCACAAAGAAATACATAAAGGCTTTGTAAATTACTACTGAATTTTTTTCTGATGGCAAAAAACAAATCTTTTCCAGCAATTTACAGAAATGTTTTAGATTCTTTAATATTTAGCCTAAAGGGAAAATTAGTGGGATGCCAGAATGAGGTAGTTAGGGTAATGATAAGAGACAAATGAGAAAAAATGGACAATGGAAGGACATTATCCTATTAGAAGGATAATGAGAGGGAACAAGAAATAAAGAAAGGAGGGGAACATTAATGAAAATGAGCAGAGAAATGAATTGTGTGTAGGGAAATAATGAGGATATAAACAAAAATCCTAACATTCTTTCTCTGACAGCTGTACATTTACTCTTCACCATATGAGAAGTACAGAACACTATTGAACAGTAAACAACCCAAAGCAATTGTAAATATAAAAGCAAAGAAAAGAAAGTATAACAATAGCTCTTTCAAGTATATAAACAATCTTTTTAATTCATTAGCAGATACTTTGGAAAATATTTGTTAAAGTTGTTGCTTTCAGTCATAATAGGCATGTGAACAATACATTTTTCATTCATATCAAATCTGTTTGATTAAGGTTGGTTGAGTTTGACATTCTTTGCTTAATCAAGCTTGCACAGACTTTCTTAGATATGTCCCGCTAATGAATGATTGATGTGAATTGACATGCTGTCGGATTACCGTAGTGCAGTTCTTGAGAGACTTCAGTGTATTTTGGGAATATTGTTTCAATTCAGAAGTAGGAAAGGGGGGTCAGAGGTCAGTTAGCCCAACTGTCATTTCAGAGATGAAGGAAATAAAATCCTGGGGAAGCTAAGTGCCTTTGCCTAAGGCCCAAAGCTGGATAAGGTCAGCCTAGGAATTACTCATATTCCCCCAGTCCATGAGATTTCATCACACCACCCTGCTCCAGGATCTCAGAGCAATAGTGGAGAAACACATGAAGATTCAGGAAAGACTCCTGCCTCTTTGGGTGCCATTTTGCCAGTCAAGTTGGTATTGGCTTTAAGAATATAATTTTTCTAAATGTATTTGAATCAGCTCTCCTCTATCTAAAATCAGAAGGTAGGTATATATACGTGTGTGTGTGTGTGTACACACACACACACACACACACACGTATTGTAAGTTATTCCTCAATATTTTTTTCTGAAGGAAAAATTAAGCAACCACAAAAAAAAACCCTTTTCATCAATGCACAGAAATGTTTTCAATTCTTTAATTTTTAGTCTAAAAGGAAAATTAGTAGGATGCCAGAGAACCCAAGAGAAAATAAGCAAAAAATTTTAAAAAGAACAAATCCAGACATGATGTGGGAGGATCGGCAGCAGACTAGGACTCAGGAGCCCTTTCTCAGGTCCCTGCTGTTAGTGAGCTGGGGCAGATGGCCGACAGCCTCATTCTGCAGGTGAGAAGAAAGGGAGAGACAGAATCCAATGAGATCCAAAGTTTCTTCCAGCTTTAAAATTTTCATGTAATGTTATGGGTACCAATGATAATTGTAACTTTTAAGGACACTCATGGTTTATAACCTATCATAATGAGGAAAAATGATAGTGTCATCTCTCTGAAACAGCTACTGTTGTTAAAAATAATTCTATGAGCTGAAAATCTCCAATGAAATGTGAGGAAAATGTTGATAAGTCAGCCCTTTAAAAGGGAGGACATAGCACAAGCAAAGAACAAATTTTTATAAAAATTAATTGCCAAAAAACTACTCTTGTTATTGCTATTTATCATCTACCTTCTCGGTCTTACATAGACATGTATCTGACTGGCAGGTAGTTTAAAATCCCCATCTCAACTTGGTGTTCAGACAGCCTTTCATTGTGAGAAACTTAAGTAGTTCTTTCTTCAGAATGAAATATGTTAACCATTGTGCCAGGATGAAATTTAATATTTTGAAGTCTTTTGTTAAAATAAATTGCCTGAGTTTACCATTATAACTATAGTACATACTTAAAGCAGATACACATAAAAATAGGAGGCAATTGCTATTGGATACCTAATTCGGGATTTAATTGGCATCGCCATAAGGAAATTCTCCCAAAGAGAAGTCTTCCATCTCAAGGGCTATACACCAGGAGGCCCTCTCTAGAACTGTCCTGGAGCCCTCATGTTTTGCTTGTCCCATGTAATGTTACTATATTATGATACTTTTTCAACTTTAAGACAGAATAGATAAACACACAAATTTGATGTGTCTTCAGAATCTTAAGAAAGCAAAAGTGGCATGTGAGGATATTACTTGAAGAAAAACAATTAACAGGAAATTTTTCAAGCACGTAGATATTTTTAGAGCCAAAGAAGGAGAAAGACCACTTTTTTTTAAGTTTACTCTTTTAAACACTTAATATCACTTTAATAATTCATAGGAAGAAGGTAAGAGTAAATAGATTGACAATCTCTGTCTGCATTGAACTTTAACAGACCTCAAAAGGGGTAAAAGCTACAAAGAGAAAGTTTTTGGAAACAAAATTATAATTAGGCAAAGAAAGAAATACTATACATTCATGACAATGGATAAAAGGAATATGTAAACATTCAATAATATGCAGAAAAACATGTACTTATGCCATCAAACAGCGAGGGCCAAAATACAGGAGGAAAAGTAAACAGAGTGTGAAAGTGTCAGAGCTCCTGATAGTAGTGTCTTCACTACTCAATGCAGAGGTAAGCCGTGACCACAAAACCACACCGTGCGGTAGCAGCAGGTGGGAAAAGACTGCAGGAGAACTGCGCGGCCAACCTATGGGCATGAATCATGCATCTTGACATGAATCATAGGTTACATAGGGATTGCCAGATATTATTCTAGAAAGATTATTGCTTGAGAGGCCGTCATAAATAGGAGAAACGCACGAAGTCTCAGAAAAGACACACAAAGGGCCTCTGTTTTGAAAGGATAGAAAGATGACCCAGGCAGAAATAAAGCAATTGATTTAACTTGGGCCTTATCAGGACAAATAACATTAAACATCTTTGTACACACACACCCCAGATTTATGAAGAATAAATTATACTGATTTTAATACCAGTAACGAATAAAGCAAATTAACAATTTGATCTTATAAGTACTCATAGGCAGCGTAGAAAAAGAAGGGTAAATTATCTAACACATTTGAATGTAACTTAGTTTTATTCATGGATTAATAATATTTTCATTAATAATTTAGGAAATGACCTCACTACTACACAGAGATGAATTTTTAGGTAGAGAGTTTAGACATAGGTGTTTTTAGGATTTCCAAAAGTTGTACTTTCCAGCAAGACCAACATGTCTCTGAAATTATTAAAAATTCAAATGACAGTTTTCCATAAGGTATGGGACGAGGTGCAATGGAGATAATTGTTACCATCCTGAGCAGGGTGATGTCCTGCATCCTGGAAGGGCCCTCACTTTCCAGACTACTCTCTGCTCCTTGCAATGCAGCCTCAGTCCACTTGGGCAAATGATGTAATTTCCAAAAGGGATCGGCTGTTCCTGTTCTCTTTCCCACACCACATCCCTTTAATTGATTGTCTTATTCATACTTAAAACTTCAATGCAAACAGTACCTCTTCCTGGAAGCCTTCCTAATTCCCCTTTCCTACCACCTATCATGGTATTTCTTCTATATGTTCCTTTTATGAGTCTCTAGAACAGTGTGAACAGGACTGCTGTGTCACAATGCCATGTGACAGGTAGGCACAAAGACAGAACTACAGCCTGAGGGCCAGTCTGACCTTCCTCGAGCCGTGTGACCAAGGGGAGTTGTGTGATTGAATTTCTACTTGTTTGGGCCATTTCTTCCTTGGTAAAACGAGGATAATAGTAATAGCCTCCTGAGGTGGTATTAATGCTGAAGTGAGTTCACATACAGGATTGGACAAAAGTATGTTTACAGTTGTAATACAAATAAAGAATACAACAATTAATAACTAATAATACAAGAATCAACTGTGTTTGGCCTACTCACAACTGTAAACTGACCCTTGCTCACCCCTTTTTGTAAAGTGGTTTGCTTAGGCTGCTGGCTGGCACCCGGTAAACCCTGTGAGCATGAGCTCTCATCGGCATCCCGATTTGCACCATCATCGTTCATGACCATTGTGGTTATGGTCACACGGTGCGACGTTGCTGGTCTCAGCAAAGACATCTCCTGTCCTGCCATTTTAGGCTTTGTATCCTCAGGGTTGAGCATCCTAGGCACAAAATATTTTCCATTACATGTATTGCCAAGTAAGTGAATAAATGATAGGAAAGAGATTGGCTATGTATCAGCTCTTGAAGATTACATGTCAGCAATGGAATGCATGGCTTTTGTTTGTTGCTTATGCAAATAAAATATGGGAATGCAAATTAGGTATAATCTGGTAATTACTACTTTCCTATAGTCACCATTACTGTTACTAAGTTATTGGTTCTAATTTTCAACTACGCAATCACTTACATTGCTTAGCAGTGGAAATCTATTTTTTATTAAATTAAGTATATGGGCTCCTATATTTATGGACAGGACTACCTTGTTAGTTTCCATGAGGGGCAGAACAAGAAGAAACGAGCTTAGAGAGAATGGGTAGCACATGGTGAGAATGTGTGCTAGAGGATACACACGGAAATGTGCACAGTGGCCACCATCCCGGAGGTCCGGGTAGGCTGGATGTGTTTTTTACTGTATAAGTTTCAGTACTAGTTGACAGGTTTGACATATTCATCTATTACTTTTTCCATTAAAATCTAGTTAGACAAATATTTAATTATTCAGTACCGGAGTAGGCTAATAAAGAATACTGCAGCATTCTATGGAAATATTTATGACGAGCTGGGTGTTTGGTGGGTACATCTGGTTGTGAGGGCCAGCGCGGTTTTCCTTCTGCATTTTTTTCTTCCCTGTTGGATCTTCCCTGGGTCCTGGCTGACATTCCTCTCTTCCCCCTTCCCTTCAACTTACTAACTGAGAGACTCTGAGCTGGTTCTAATGTCTCTGTGTCTGGAGTTGCTCATCTATAAACTATTCCTACATTGCAATGTTGTGAGGATAAAATGAATTCATGTTTGGAAGCCTTTGGAACAATGTTCGGCAGAAGCCATGTGCTATATATGAACTTGTTGTTGTAACTGTTATCACCCTTTCTTTCTCTAATTGTGGTTTCCTTCTCCTGCTCAAAAAACCCCATTGCAAAATGGGATGATGGTGAACTGATGGAGTGTAGGTGGGATACTGATTAGAAGTTTGTCTTTGGATTTGCTTAGGTGGAGGCTGCAGGGGACGCTGGTTGGTCCTCTCCCCCTGCCGCACTCAACAATGGGTCTATCCTCTGTCAACTGCCAAACACAACCAAGCCATTCTGTTTTAGAGGGTTTTTTAATTTTATTAAATTTATTGGGGTGACATTGGTTAATAAAATTATGTAGATTTTAGGTTTTTAGAGGATGGAAGGAGGATGCAAAGCCCCTATTGCATTTTTCATATATTTCATATATTTTAAGCATTATATGCTCCTTGTGGGGGTTGGGAGGAAGGGGCTGGGGCAGGGCACATACTTAAGGGTACATGTACCTGTTGACCTGTGACCAGACACAGAACCTCATCACTACGCTCCCACGTCAGAGCTGGTGTCTTGGCAGCAGTTTGAGTAGTAATTATAGTAGAGATTACTTTAAAATAGGACTGGCATAGATTTCCATCTTATCTGGTAACAGTTAACTTATTAATGATCGTTTTGGCCTGTTGGCAGCCGTTCTGTCTTTAAACTGTGAGGCTGATACAATCTCAAGCCGCGATGGATAAGTAATTGGATGGGAGACCATGGAGAACTCCTAGACATTATGGGAAGTGTTTTAAAGAATTTGTCCTCTGTCGGTCAGGAATGGCAGTTCTGTCAGATGGCTGGAAGGTCCTTCTGTAGATGGTACACATGCAAATCAAAATCTCGGCTACTTTGAGCTTTTTATGTAGATACATTTTCTTTCACGGTGCTTCCCCAAGGACTTTTGGTCTGAAAGGGCAGAGCAACTGAGAAATTACTGTGGAGATGTCTGTCAAGGTGGCCAATTATGAAATCATAGGAGCAACTTCACTCTATTCTTTTGGTACAAGAAAATGCATCCCATGGAATAGATGTTTCAAGAAGCTAGCCAATCTGTTTTGAACAGAATCTTGACATGCTCCCCAGTGCAGGCTATGCTTTTGGTAGTTTTCTTCCACTGATGTGGTAAAGAAATTGGACATATAGTTATGACTTGCCCCAGTTCTGCAATACCATTTTTCTCTGTAGTAGACTTTCCTTCTACTCATAGCTCAGCAGATTGTCACATTCACATCTGGGGTAAATTACAGTCAATACCGCCTTTCCTGCAACAGTGATTTCTGGGCATAGATAGTTCATATTGTTTTTTTTTTAAGATTGTATTTATTTATTTTTAGATAGAGGGAGAAGGGGGGGAGAACGAGAAAGAAACATCAATGTGTGGGGACCTGGCCCACAATTCAGGCATGTGCCCTGATTGGGAATTGAACCAGTGACCCTTCGGTCCCCTCAGCCACACCAGCCAGGGCAGTTCAAGTTTTTAATTGTGGTAAAATACATACAACATGAGATGTACCATTTCAGCCACTGTTAAGTGGACAATTTAGTGGCTTCAAGTACATTCATGTCATTGTGCAGCCATCACCACCGTCCATCTCCAGAACGCTTTTGTCTTCCCAGCCTGAAACTCTGTGGCCACTGCCCAACTCCCCATTCTCCCCTCCACCAGGCCTGTGTAAACATGATGAAGAGTTCATTTTTAGCAACTTCTTTGTTACTGAGTGCCTACTATGTGCTGGTAACAGAAAGATGAGTCAGCTGTGATTGCTGTGTGCAAGGTTCTCGAAAGAGGAGAGTCCAACAATTTGGGAATCATGTTTTCAGTCCTCTATAGACTCACAGCAGGGCATGCCCAGAAAACTTAGAGCACAAGAGCCTAGCCAAAAGTGAAATGATGCCATCTAAGCACCTAGCACGGTGCCTGGCACTCGGTAAGCAATTTTCAGTAATGGCCTTCATTATTGTTAGAGAAAGTATAGACATTCACTAGAGGGATAGACGCAGGAAGAGCGACGCGATCGGGGGTGATGGCATAAGCAAGGTTCAGACTGCATGTTCTGCTAAGGAAACCAAAAGGAAACAACCATTGCAAAAGACAAAAGGAATATTCATGGAGTCACTAATGATAGTAGATTATTTAAATATTATTTCAATGAGCTGATTTCACTATGTCATCTCTCGACTTACAAACTTCAAATGGCCAGAAGAGAATTCTAGGTTTTTCCGGAACCTGTTCTTCCCCTAGTGTTTCCATCTGAGAGATACCCGGTTATGTAAAGCAACATCCCTCGAGTCATCTTTGCTCCCACACTTTCTCTCACTCCCATATTTGCATCTATTTCTCTCCACTGCTGATATTCCCACTCTAACCAAACCATGGGTTGGTTTGTTTCAGTTGCTGTAAGAGCTTCCCAACTGGTCCCCTTGATTTTCTGATTACTCCTCTCCCACCCTTTTCTACACAGAGGATACGCGAGAAAACACAAATCAGATTATGTCATGTTTTCATGGAACCCTTCAGCTTCTTCCCATTAGGGGACAAATTCTAGTTGCTTTTCATGAACTCAAGGCCATGCATTTTCCAGCCCTTATCTATCTCTCCAACCTCATTTTGGATTTTTCTCTAATTTACTTATTTATTTGTAATGTTTCTCACACCAGCCAAGCTTATTCCTGACTCATGGTGGCAAGTGACCTGCACTCTCAGGCTGGCGCTATCTACGTGGAAGCTGGCTTGTTGTCACTAAATTCTTAGCATAAATGTCACCTCCTCAGAGAAGCCTTCCTTGGCCACTCGATCCAAAATGTCCCACCCTTCAACTTCTGTCCTTAGCGCATAACTTTTCATTTTTCATAGATTCATATGACTGGACATTATCCCATTTATATGTTTACCTCTTGCATTGGCTTTCCCTCCCCTCTAGAATGTCAACGTGGGAGTAGGGACATACATCATCTTTTTGTTCAACAGTTTATACACAGTTGTTATAGCAGTGCCTGGAACATGGTGTTGCTCAGTAGGTATTTGCCAGATGGACACGCAAACAGGTCAAATTCAAGCATCAACTTGCACCCAGTGTGTAAAACACGGCACTGCAATGGGCATTGCGATGAGAAATGTGCAAATCTCATCCCAGAAGTTTTCAACTCCACGGAGTCGCAGACACAGAAACATTTTCAATGTGCTCTTAGTGTAGACGAATGAAATGTCAGAACTTTAACTATGCTTTTTTATTTTCTATAATGCTTCCACCTAATTGCCTTTCTCCAACCTAGTTAATCTCCTCATTGTGCTTTTTCCCCATGGAGGCCCTCTCACTCTTTCTATTTGGCTGAACTGGAATGTGTTTACATCCTTGGGGGGCCCATAAGTGGAGGATTGCCTGTACGTCTTTGTACCCTCAATAATTTATTTTTTGCATATAGTAAACACGCTGTAAGCACTCCATGGATATTCAAATTGATGGACTGATAATTAATATGAATTTGATATTTTACATCAAATACTTGGTTCTGTCTCTATAGTGAACTTCTGGCCTACATTGCTTCTGACATAATGATCCAGCATATGGCGTTGCTTTACAAAGAAAATGAGGGGGGATTCTGATTCTTATTTAAAACATACATAGATAATGCCTACTTTCCCCAAAGTTAACAGAGGAAATCCTTGTGGCTATAGTGTAAACATTGTAAATAAGCAATCTGTTATCAGTCATGTTTTATTACCATTGGAACATGTTGAGTGCTTTGATAATGACCTTGAGAGCCAATAGCCTCTGTAACCGAGATGTAACCAAGGAACTCTAGAACAGCTCAAAGCCTAAAACATTGACCTTCAACCTGCCTGGGAGCAGATGGAACACCGCGCACACCTGGCCGTGTGTAAATGTTAGCCTGTTGACTCTGTGACGCGAGCAGCAGCGGGCCAACAGCGGATGCTTATGTTTTTTTCCATTTCATAGAGCTTCGGTAGCGTTTGTTAAGAAAAGTTCTACAAGTATTAAACAAAAGGCTGTGAAATATTGGATCCATTAGAAATGTAAAACTTACTACCGTTGCTCTAGCGGCAACTGCTCAGCGTGCTTAAAGAAAGTAACATTGACAAACATTACTTATTTCTGTGGTTGTCAACATTTAATTAAACAGGGCCCCTACATCTTAAGATGTCACTGTTTTGTACATGTGCAATAAAAGGTTCAAATTAAAATACTGTACAATTAGTTTGCATGGAAAAATGACTTTTGCAGACCTCTACAATAGACAGTTTAGAGAAATAAGCATTTTGTGTTTAAATTGTGCTCCTTAGTATTTTAAACAGATGGCAATGGCTTTCGTCTTGATTATAACTTTGAGGCATGCTTTACTAAATGGAATCAGCGGGGTTCATTAAGGTCCCATTTGATGTATCAGTATTATAAAAATACCATGTTAATTATCCTCAAACGTTGCAAGTTACCTCCATTTTTCTGCAATCAGAAGATGAGAGAAACCCTGTGAAGCAAATTAGTCCTAATTGAAAGAGGACTGATTAATATTTAAATAAGGCATTGTGTGAGGGATTCTGCCATGAGAAAAATAGGCTGAACATCTGAATTAATTGCATAGCAGGTTAAATTAAATTTCATATAATGGGTTGGAAGATGAGTTGGCACAGTGCTTTAGCAGAGAGCACAATGGCTGAAATACCAGTCTTTTCTTTCACTCTTGGCTGAATTCCATCGAGGTCCTTGTAGCCATTACCTCTTTGTTGTCTCTCTTTCAATGCAAACAAAGGTACTAACAGAAAATTGCTACCACATTTTTAAAAATGTTAATCCTTTTCGGGAGACAGCACCTGTCTACATTTTCTCCATTTCCCTTCCACCTTGGCTGTAAAATTGGGAAACATTAGTATCTTTTGCCTTGCCAGGTTTAATGAGGATTGATGTCATAAAATGCTAATGGCTGGAATATAGTTAGAATTGTGCTATTAGGGGGTTATCACTGTCTGACATTTTCACTGCACTGGAGCATGCATGTGGAGCCTGTTTAAAGTGATTGGGTTACTTAAGGGTCCCTGTTAGGGATATTTAATCCAACATAAATTACTTATGCACTTTGTTAGTGTTCAAAGGAAGAGTGTCACGTTGTACATGCTGGCAGTTTTCCAGTCAAGAGCTGTTAATTACTGTACAGCGAGTGAATACATTCGGCAGCAATGGAAGTTATGGGGCGGGGGGGGGGCTGTATCTATATTCCATCTACCTAAAACTGAAAAGATGAGACTGTATAGGAAAAGGAATAGATGAAGTCACTTCTGCCCTTAGGAATTATAGTGCCATTTGTTTTCATTTTCAAAATGAAAACAAATGACAGCATGATTCCCTCGGGGGAAAGTACTTTAGTTATAAAGCATTCCTGCCCCAAACGAGCAATTATCTATCAGTATGCTGTTAACAACCAAATAAATTTTCCAAATCCTTAATTCAAAATTTTATAACTTGGTGAACCTCAAGGTTTGCAGAGATAATTATTTACTAATCAAGCAAAACACTATAGCAATGGTAGCCACAACTTAAAAAAAAATATGGTTAATGTAATGTTTCTAAAGTTACCTTGTAACAAGCGTCAGTAAATCAGATAATAACTTTTAATGCAACTTTGAAGGATCAAGCCTTTGTTTATATTATTAGCAGTTATGATATCTGCTATTGTTTGAAAACCTCAGTGCAAAAAAGAAAAACTCTCTTTTCCCCTTCCCTGCCATTGCGGCTAAATAAAGGAGATCTGTGGTGTCATTTAGAAAAGTGTTCATAGGTAGGATATATATTAGATGTCCCTGATACTATTCATTTGCTGAAATAGCCAGAAGCATATATCATGAATTTTTTGCAAACAATCCATTTTCTGTGTCTAAGAAGATACAAAAATGTATACTTTGTAAGCCTTTGTAAAATAACCCTTCTTTCTGAATTATGGCTGTGAGCGCAAAGAACGTTTCGTTTTTGTAGTCCTTATTATAGCCATCGGTTTTAAATTAAGAGTTAGAAGTATGTGCCTAGCATATTTATAAACTTCCTTTTAAAAAGAAAAATTCATTTTCTTACTGAGAAACGATAAGTTAGGCATGGCTGGGTCACACATGCGCTGTTGTTTTAATACCAGAAATAAAAAAAATTTTTGATTACCAATATTAAAAGGATTTGCTATTTCATCCAAATACATGGTAACAGATACAAATCCATACAGTTAATTTTAATGCTTAGTATATCATCTGTTAATGAAGTCAAGCTTCAAAAGATTTCAAAGATGTTTCTGCTTTGAACAAAGTTGTAAGACCTGACATTGGGGAGTTGATGCCTAATAATTCATGTGGGACAGCAGTGAAATATGAAGCCCTCCTAAATTTAACTGGCTAACAAGCATGTGAACAAAGAGCAGTAAGTCATAGTTATGCAAGAAGGGATCTATTACCAAGTTCAAATATATAGGAGTCTCTATCCATCTCTTGATGAGGATCATATGTATATGGGTAACTCCTCATAAGGCTAAGGGGAGTTCACCAGAAACATCCTTTGTGCACTTCTGGGCAATGGACCAATCTCCTGAGTGTATTGTGAGTGATGAGATGTTTCAATGAAGTCCATAAAAAATCAGATTGAGCAAAGGTAATAATTCCTTCATAATTGGCTTAATGATGAGAGGGAACATGAAAAGATATAAATCTGTGCAACAAATCAAGAATGTTTTAGAAAGGTTCTTAGACTCAGGCCAGTTGCTGCTGTCAAACAAAAAGGTGATTTGAAAAAGAAACCCTTTCCATACTTTGCATCATCTTTAAGTCGCTAAAATTAAAACAAACTTGTTCATGTTACAAAAAGGCATGTTGCATGTGACTAACAGAAACAAAGACAATAAGCCGCAAAAATGTTTGCAAATTTTAAAGTCCCGTTTTTTCTGAAGTGCAGTTAAAGGATGATTCTATCGTTGGTAATTCTTACAACTCTTAGATACATAGATGTATCTGCATACAAGAGATTATGTTTAGATATGTGTGTATTTATATATAATTTTGTATATTATATAATTACATGTACATACATATATAAATATGTACATATATGTATATATAATATATTAAAAGCCTAGAGCTTTCTTAGTTACCCAGTATTTACTAACCAGTTATATTACACAGCCTAGTACTAAACAATCTGGACACAACTTTAACATTGAACCAAAATCAGAAGCATTTCTTTGGCAGCTTGCACCTGGTCTGTTTCTTCAACAGGTATAGCTTTTGCTGTGAGACCACAAATACAGAGGGGCAGAGGTGCAAAGAGGGAGCTAGCACTGGCACTGGGGTAATCCTGGGGCCTTCAGCAGCTGTCATCCCCACCTCCCAACCCTCTTCTCATGCCTTCTGGCCTAATCACAGGGATATTGGTTTTTGTTTGATTTTGTTTTGATTTGATTTTACAGCAATTCTGCAGCTGTATATTAAATTGCCCCATATTCTCATGGAAATCTTGCATCCAGGCATTTGGTGCTCTTGGAGCAAGGGAGGCACAAAGCTAACATTTGTTTAGGATTGGAACTTAAGTGAAATGTATTTCTTTCTGGCAACTTGAAACTTTGAGAAGTGAAGTGATAGAATCACTCTATCCACTACGTGATATCTGAGTGTCACTCAAATGGCAAGCACTGTTAATCACATTTCTCAGTGTCCAAGGGTTACAGGCTTATAGAACTGACAATAGTAGTGGATTCCAGATCTTGTAAGCTTTCTTATCCAAACCCAGATTGCTAAAAGAAAATAGCTCATTTATCAGATTAAAAGAAGACCTTGCAGAATCTGTAGCCTGAGTTGTGCAGTCCATACTCTTATAGGCTGGTGAAGTGACCAGGTAAATTTCCACTCCTCTCCTTTTATTGTTGCTGTTGAAAAAAGCGAGATCCTTGCATTCACAGCTTGCTAAATCAAATGCTTCTGTTGATTTTCTTAC